>OZ025191.1:4289173-4474173 GCA_964019065.1 Catostylus mosaicus
ACGCATTGTCTTTTTAGTTGACTATTTAAGGTAGTAACTCTATTCTTGAGCTGCCTATGTGCATCTACCACTGCTATCAATTTGCTGTTTTGTTTTATCATTTCAATCCTGTCTATATTACACATTAGAGCCATTAGGGCTTTTTAAACCTGGGGCAGTACTTTTCAGATACGTATATTGGTGCTATTGAGGCATTTTAACAAATCGTAGAGAAGAGGAAAATTAAATCAATGTTTTCAGTTTGTGTAACCATGCTCTCCAAGAAAAAACTTGTGACGTCAGCAAGTAGCATCCCTCTCTAAAACTGTTTGTTTTCTTTCTTCTGATTACTTTTTGATCTATTGATACTGCTCCTGTAACCCTTTCACCCCCGGACGGGCCATATGGCCCAATAACAAACACCGTACAAGATGATTTTTAAGGTTGTCAAGTACAAAATATTGTAAATGTTCTGATGGCAGATTTTCATAATAGTTTACGCTTTCACCTAATTTATATGACTATACTTCCCCCTGAAAAGCATAGATTTATATTGGTTGAACAGTTAAATGAAAATAAATCCGGGTGCGAAACGGTTAATTCTACAGGTGCAATACGCAAGATAATGATCACTTTGATAGATTGATAGATTGATAGGCATATTGATAGACTCCTGAATTGACGATATTCATTGGTTAAATCGTTCAATATGATTAATTGTTGCAGGGGTACTGAGGATAACATTTGTTGGTTGTTTGATAAGCTGTTTAAAGATGAATAACTCATCAATAAGGCAAATATAGTTAACATCGCAATCCATAGGTTGCCTATTCTGCTATGTTGTTAAAGCAGAATGGGTAGAACCAAGGTGAATAATTTTTGTTCTTAATATCACCTTTTGGTGGGTTCTACTATGCTAGAATTATTAAGCACTTGCTTTGCGCTGGCTCGATTTTAATAATAATTAATTTTATGGACATCAAAGCGGATAAGTTCTAAATCAAGGAGACATCAACGGGATTAAAAAGCTATAGATTTCCCTAATATGTTTTAGATAGCAAAATCTTAAGTTTTCATTTTTCACTTAAACTCAGTTTATAAATCATCTATTGTTTTAATCATCATTCTCAATCTGTGGAGGCATGAAAAACTTACGCATAGATTTTGAAGTAAACTACAAGGAATCAAGAGTAAGCGCTCTAGATAGGGACAAATGATAGGAAGATTTCAGAAGTACGCAAATAGAGACTTAGTTTGACACATTAAACGATTAACAGTTTCCTGATGAATCCAATTTCCACGAAGCTACTTATGAAAAAGACTCATTCCATTCCTTGGTGCGGCAGCAAAACAATTAAATGTGTACATCTAATCAAGATAGAAATAATTTTTTCTTTTAATGTTGACTCGTTAGTTTTGTCTACGTTCAAATCTTATATCATTCAAAGAAAATCAGAGGAAAGAAGATATCTTATGTTCAATAAAGAGATCCAACAATCTAACAGTTTTTTATTTTGATCCATGGGACCTGATTCATTTATCTTGCGAGATACGTTGGTCTGAGGGTTCATTTCGAAGCTAGTTTTACGCAGCCGTTTCAAAACGTAGGTTTAAGAAAGAATAACTGTGTATTTCTGCATTGTTTTAGTAAAGATAATGGGAAATCAGACCACAGATCGCCTTCCTTTAGAATGGCAAGGAGATCAATGAATTGAATGACTGTCGCCATGATGAATCTTTCCATCTATTTACTTCTGCGTAAAATGAACATTTTAGGTTCGTTTGATTAAGAAAAAGACCATAAATTTCTGTACTGACTGGACTTTTCCAAGCAATATGTTGAACATTATTAAGACTCTAGGTATTTGTTGGAAATTTAACGCTCTGTTGTATGAAAGGAAGCAACATTGACCTGTGTAAAACATACAAAAAGATGATTGGATGTTAAATTCAATGAAATTTCTAAAATATGACATTCAAACATCCATAGATAGAATCTAAACTATAATTGTCCGTGAAGGAAAATAATTGAATGTATCTAGAGTCTTAAATTGCTGTAATGAATGTCCACATTCATAACACTAATGATTTTGCACGCAACGTAAAAGCGATGAGTCCGTGCAATATGAAAGAAGCCTTAATTTGAGAGAACAAATAGAATTCCAAATTTTTAACCTGATACGAGAGAAACTGTCGGTGAATTGTATTAAACTAGATCTGACTGCAGCACATTGCCACAGGTTGAGCGCAAAGTGGTTTGCAAATTATCCTATCATACAATTGAAAACAAGCTCTTCCAATATCAGCATCTATCAAAATTGGTCAATTTCCAAGATTCAAATTTCCCAAGGCATTTGTAAAGATTGTATCAACTGGTTAGAATCTTGAGAATAATATAACGAGAATCAGATTGCCATCATTATCTCAAACATCACAACATGTGTCTTTTAGCTGATAAACTGCATACCTCTTTCAGATACATCAATAATACCTTAGGACCGTCCATTTATTATCATGGGGAGTGGGTTGGAGGTTTTCGCATATAAGAATTAAAATAGTTAAGAACCCCTCTCCCTATTTTACTCTAACTCACAACCCTCCTGTACCACGTGCAATTTTTAAGACACCCTTTCTTTAAAAGATAAAAATTTCACCTTAAGCAAAGTAATCAGAGTACTTTATCGGAAAATGTCTACTACGCCCTGATAAAGTTCTATTTTCGTCTGTAGGGAGGGATACATCGCTAGCATTCTCTAAAAGGTGATCTTCGAGGTAAATTGGAACTTCATCATCAGCTTCACAATTCTCATCGTCAGTATGATAATTTCCATCTTTGCTTTCAGTGTCATTGGTAATTTACCTTCCAAAATCATCTTTCTCACTTTTAACGGGATCTTTTTCGATTTCAAAATTTTCTTTATATTTTCCATAGTTGTCTTCAGGGGCGGACTGGCCGGTCGGGCCATTCGGCCGGCTGCCCGAAGAGAAAAAACCTTAGGTTTTGAACCCGTAAATGCAAATAAGATCCAACCCGTTTGTACGTTGAATTTGAAAAAACTCAAAGGCAAAGAGTGTATGGAGACAATATGTGTGTTCTAAACGTAAAACTGTAATAGTTACTGTTATCAGAGTGCAAACACATTACCAATGATCAAAAGAACGGGCTAAAATTACACTGATTCACCCTCTCTATTATTGTCGTTTCCGTTTTGCGACACTCTAACATTGCTGTTAATTGACTCCGTCTTTAAGTGCAAGGTGCGTTTGAAGTCGATCGTTTTATTGTTAGTTGAACTAAAAATAAGAGGTTGAATGTAGAAAAATTGTAGAAACAATGAAGTAATCCACTGTAGAAACAATGAAGAAATCCTTTGGTGAACAAGTGAAGGTCGGCAAGCAAACAAGTAAAGAGGGTGCGCAGAAAATACGCGAGAAAAAACTGAGAGAGTTCACTACACCGTTAAAAGAATACCTACAAACCAAAGGGCTTGACCTAATCCAAGCTTGGAGAATGGTAGAGACTGTGACGGAAAGAAAATAAGCAGGGATTTTTAAAATGCTCTGAAGATTGCAATCAATGAAGCTTACAGAATTTGAAGTCGATTTTATGGTAGAAGAGTGTCTCCCTGCAAAAAGAGCACGAAAGCTTCCCTTTGATGAAAGCCCTGGTGATGATACTGGCTCAAGTGGACCATATGAAACCTTTAAAGTTGAGGTCTTCAACGTAATAATGGATCAGGTTTTGGGAAGCATAAGAAGCAGGTTTTCTGATCATAAAGAGCTCTATCAAGATTTTTCCTGATTAGACCCCCGCCGCTTTAAAGAATTTAAAGGACAAGGCTTACCCCAAGAGGCTTTGAAAGGAGTTTGCCAAAAGATCGGGCTGGATATCATCACATTAAGAGAGCAACTTCTGGACTTTCAAGATGCATTTCCACGACTATTAAAAACAATTCCAGAGGCATACAGCGTACCGGAAGATGAAGTTGTAGGTGAATCAACAGAATGAAGAGATTCAGATTATGATGATGATGATGATAATGATGATGACGATGATGATGTGTGTCAAGCAAGTGATCAAGAATGCGTTTATAAATCTTGCCACTCGTGCTTTTCCTGTATGTTTTAGCTTCTGCACCAGTTTAACCTACAGTCATCAGCATATTCAGAGCTTTATAAGGCATACAAATATCTGGTGACTTTAGCCGTAACACAGGTTGAATGTAAAAAGAGCTTTGCAACTTTGAAATATGCAAAAAACCAATCAAGAAGCAGGGTAGCACAGCCAAACCTTGAGTCTTTCATTCTAATGTACATTGAAAAACCCCTGTTAAGTGAGATCGACAATGGCCGCATCATGGACATATTTGCAAAACTTCAAATAAGTACACAAAGAGAACTTGTAAAAAGATATTGCATGACTTATTGAGAATGATTTTCTTGATTTTCATCGTTTGCATGTTCTTTTTGTTAGCAAAGAAAAAGTTACGTTCAGTTTAATAAACCTAACTTCGCAATACATATATTAAAAAGTTGATATTAAAACTGTGTATTCAGCAGAAAGTTGCAAGTTTTTGGATATTTCTGCCCACTGACTTACGTTTTCTACAATTCGAGGGCCGGATCAAACTGTGCCCGGGCCAAAAAATTTAGCCAGTCTGCCCCTGGTTGTCTTTCCCCTGAGCAGTGTCTTTTTCATTTTCAGTTATTGTTCTATGTTTTCGCAGAAGGTAATGTGAAGAGATGTGATCCCCTTTCTGGTATTTCTTTACTCTAAAATCTGCTTGACTAAAGCATACTCTTTCAAATACAAATTGATTTCCTTCACCGACAGTTTGCTAAAGATTTATACAGAACAAGGCTCGAAGCAACAAAAAGAGCTTTGACAGAAGGCCATTTAAAAGAACTTGATCACAAACTGCTCCTACCATCAAGGCACCTAAAAGGATTGAAATAACTGCATCAGTAGAATGTATTCCAACTCGATGCCAAGAAAAAATCTCCTCTATAACTCACAAAATGGAAGAAAGAGTGAATCGGAATCTGAATGCAATCTGGAAAATCCGAAAACCCTCCCTTCATATATGAAATAAAATTCAAGAGCCGAGATAAAACATTCAGCCATGCCCCCATGGTTAAAAATGAACGGTCTCTTGTGCATTAACGAATAAATGCACCGACCCAATATGTGCGTTGAGGTTGTTTGTTCGCTGTAACGCTCAGATATTCTTCGTCCGTATCAGTTTCAGTTTTTATTTTTCATGTGTCATTTTAGTAAATGTAACTGACCAATGGTAAACAGAAATAGCTTGTTTACAGGTCTTCACCAGATTATTATAGGGATTCATGCGCATTCAACCTCTTGCACAGGGTCGTTCTAACGTTATATCAAATTGCTGTTTTGCCTCAGTTCCAATTCGAAAATTTTCTTTCTTTTCACAGTTGCCTTTCAGAGACATCTACTTTTTACCCAACCTTGCTCGATGCTCATACTCCTTTATGCCTTCTTTGAACTTTTTGAACTGATTTATTTGCATTCAACTTCCCTTCTCGTTCAAAATGAGCTACAATATCATACCTTTTCCTCTTATATTTGTAGGCAGCTTTAAAGCTTTTGACAACTTTCACTTGCACAGGGTAATCTCAATATCTATTTCAAACTTGGAATAAATATTCAACCTGATCCTGAACGAGAACGTTGAGTTGATTGACCTGAAAGGTACTGCCGACAATCATATTCGGTACTAATTAAAATCTCATAGGAATTTATTCGACTTCTCGATGATGTATTTAATAGAAAATGTTTCTGTAAAATGTTGTTTCGCATTTGCGTTTCAGACTGATCCATATAAACTTCGTCAAAAATTTTTAAAAACACTGTCAAAACACTGTCAAACTTACAACAATGCCACTTACGGTTTAACTCAGACTTTTAAGATATGAAAAAACAACCAATTTACAGAAAACATGTTTGACTTAAACCGATCAAATTAGTGACATGCAATACCATAAAATTTGACAGGAAATTGGACTATTTAATTTGGACGATTTAATTTCAGTTTAGCGTGGTATCCTTCAAGAAGATTGCATGATTGGAATAAACAAGTTTTATAGAAGATCTATTTAATTCAAGCCAAATCTTTTGATTGATTGACTACTGAACTGTCTCATTCAAAAAAATTGATTAATGTTTTTAAGATTTAGGCCGTAACTTTCATCATGAAATACCAAGTCAAGACTTTCTAATTAAGTCAGAGACTAACCAAATTTTTTTCTAAGCTGCTACTGCCATTAGCTAAGTTTGACCAATGTCAAAAATAAGTCATTGTCTAGAACATATGGTCTAAATAGCCTTTCTTTTACTGGAAAAGGAAACATCATACATATTTCTGAATATAAGTTTGAAGTTTGCCTGTAAGCAGTATAAAATTCTGAAAACTGAAACAATTCTTTTATGCAGAAAAGTTGGCTAGGTTAAGACTACCATGAGCACGATAAAGTTATTGTAGCTGAATATGAAATTTGAAGAATTGGGGATTTGAATAACTGTGGATTTGAATATATTTTCTCATTCGGCCACTGTCATTTTTCTTCCAATAATTTAGTTGGAATATAAAACAATGGTTAGACGCGAAAGAAGGCTCTAGATTAGTTACCTCTAGATTTGAGATGTTACTTCTCAGACTCATAACCAGTTCTCCCATCTGTCTAATAGCTTGTCTATAACGATCAATCTCCTGAAAATAGAAATACTATCAAAATCAAGGCTGACGTTAAAGATGCAGGACGGCCATATCAACACAGAAGAAAATGTTTTCGGGCTGCCTAAATGAAAATGGAAAATAAAGGCGGAGCGAAAAAACTGAATAGTGCTGAAAATTCGGCGATTGTTTACACTGCTCTACAACATTTGCTTACAAACTGTCCTACCATTTATAAACCAGTAAATTATAACTTGTTTATATCTTGTCCTGCCCGGATATTCTTTATTCGGGGGAGGAGCAGGCAATACATTATAATACAAATGTATTTGACTGCTACAAAGAGACCCTATCAAAATCGAAAATTGAAGTTAAAAATATAGCAATCCAAAAGGCATACATTTTTGTGCTAGCATGATGTCACATGAAAACATCGAAATATCGATAAAGGTATGAAATACGAGAATCTAACAATAAATATAGGATCTCTTGATTCCTGAATCTTGATACACATAGCTGATGATGTCCATGTGTAAACTATGATCAATGGAAAGCTCAGTAACAAACAAAAAAAGTCATCTTAATAAAAGGAAAAATGAACCTTGGTTTGGTACTCCAAAACGGACATAACATGGCGATCCATTGAACTGAATTTCTGCAGGCAACAAGAAAAGATTAAGCAAAGAAACGTAATCTTGCGTTGAATCTGTTAACGTAAAAAAGAACAGTAATCGTCATTATCAACATTATTGTCTTTGTCGCCGTAATTGCCATTCATCATCTTTGGTGTACAAGCATTAAAGCAACATTTAAACTAAAAATTCAATAAAATGTTTTTATAATGCGATTATTGATTCATTCTAAATTTTTTATTCTAAATATTTCTAAAGTAGGCCTATATTGGCTTGTACATAGATTTTATGTATATAGCTAATTCATACTAAGCTACTTTAAATGATTTGATTATTTTACATTACATTACATTACATTACATTACATTACATTACATTACATTACATTACATTACATTACATTACATTACATTACATTACATTACATTACATTACATTACAGTACATTACATTACATTACATTAACAACGCCATCGTCATCGACCTCTTCATCGGTATTGTCATATTTAACGGCAGTGTCGTCATGGATGTTTCCCTGTTCTATCGCACCACAGTTTTGGAAATGGTTCATGTCTTATGGTGTTTCTCTTTCATATTCTATTCATATTACTTAAATCCGGAGTAGCCAATTGATCGGCTTCAATCTTATTTCGATCTTATCGGAGAAATATTGCCTTTTTAAGGTTACATTTAGGATGTTCACTTTATTCCTACATTGCTTATAAAAACTCATCATGGAGTGTGATTTATGATTCACTGCAGATCTTTTCAGTCGAACTCTGGTCCTAATCAGCCTCTTTAGATCAGCGTTGATCCGAGGACAGTACTTTTCCTGTATGCGAATTTGACGAATAGGGGTGTGTTTCTCTATAATCAGGGAAAATATTGTCGAGAACCTCTTGACAAGTTTATTAATGTCATCGGAAGTTCCTATAACTTCCTCCCGATTAATAGTGGCAACGTCATACAAGAAAACTACTTCAGAAACGTTTTTCATGTTCCGTGTTTTCACAGCTTAATGGTCCTTTTTAAAGTAGCCATTTAATTTTCGAATACAATACACCCTTTAATTGTCACTCATAGCCGTTTCCAAAGTAATCCTAGTTGGCTCCTGAACAAGCTGAGTGATACTGAACAAATTGTAGATGCTGTTAAGCTATTTTGCATTGGTGTCGCTAAGTTTCCCCGTAGGTTTGCCAGCGAAATTGCACTTCTTGTCACCAAGAAGAATAATATCCTTACCCTCTCTGTATACGTAAGAGAGGATAGTCTCTAGCTTGCTGCAGGAGTGAACGGGGTCACTTGGAGGACGGTTACAGACTATATATAGCCAAACTTCTCCCGCGTTATCGGTTCTATCTTCGCGATCATGCTGATTCCCTTCAATATTTGTAATATTTTTACGCATTGACCAGTTTTGTTTCATTCAAGGCAAATGCGAATATCTATTTCTTTCATAAGGGTGAAATTTCCCATTTACATTCATAGCTGCATTAGAAATTCCTTTTTTGTGCCCAATATGCTGATGACTATTAAGCCTTTGAGAAACAGTGTTGTCGATAGAACAACTAATTTGTGAAGAATCTAAGTTAATTGCCTGTCCCTCAGTTATATCATAGACGTTAAAGACAATATAATTCAGATACTAGTTGAGACGTGAGCTCACTTGAACCTTAAGAATTTAAATGTTACCCTTTTCTTCAAATGTCCCCTCTGGAAATGTTGTTGTTGTTGTTGATAGCATTGAATCAAAGATCACTAATTTTATGTTTAGAGATTCCATGATCTTTCTATATTCCTGTCGAACCTTTGTGGGCATTGATATCTCAACAACGCACCCCGGTACCTGCTCTTCTGTGTCCTTTTTAAAATCAAGTAGGTGACTTAGAATTTGATCGGATTTGCATTTTTCAAACTAACATTATTTGTGCCCACATGCATTTTACTTTTTTGCGCAATAGTGGTTTGTTGTAATAATCCCTTAAATTTCCGATCGTAGTGCCTGACAATACTCTTACTTTTACCAATCGATGCCACAAAGGATACTGTCCCAGGCAATTAGAATTATACTTTTCTCCAAGGTTTTGTTTTATTCATATCATCAGTTTTGTTGTTCGGTTGCGTTATTCCTTGGTTGGTTTCTGGATTGGTAACGGGGTTGCTAACTTTATACGGGCCTATCAAGATTTTTGTTCTCGACTTTGGGTTTTTTTATTTGTCTTCAACGCTATGGACGAATCATAATTAGCTTTGTTGTTTGTCTTAGCACGATTTTGAATCATCAAGTTGCTACAGTCGGGATTACTCGTCTTCAAGTCTTCGAATTTCTTTGAAATGAGGTGCTGTTCATGTTAGGGTTAGGCACTTTACAGTTGAGGCTGCTCAGTACATTGGAGGGCTAACATTCAGTACAGTGGAGGCTGTGCAGTACAGTGAAGAGGTAACATCAGTAGAGTGGAGGGCTAACATGATGAGTGTGGAGGCCTAACATCAGTACAGTGGAGGCTGTGCAGTACAGTGGAGGGCTTACATCATTACAGTAGAGGGCAAACATCAGAACAGTGGAGAGCCAACATTGAGTACAGTGGAGGCTGTTCAGTACAGTGGAAGGCTAACATCAGTACAGTGGAGGGCTAACAGCAGTACAGTGGAGGGCTAAAATCAGTACAGTGGAGGCTGTTCAGTACAGCGGAGGGCTAACATCACAACACATGTTAAATCTTCAATACCGGAGTCTAAATCGGGAAAACCAGAAAAATTAAATGGAAATAAACAGCGTCTTTTTCGTTTTCTCCACTCGCTTTCCTGAATTCGAGCAGGTTATCGGCATTCGTGTCACAAATGCAAGCTGGATCGATAGAAACTTTCAAAGACTCAAGAAAATTGTCAAAGGAACTGGCTGGGCTACTTGATTTTTTAGATGGTGCCTCGGTAAATTTTTTATTAATTTTCATCCATTATCTTCGTTACCTTTGACTTCACATTATTAATGAGTTCCGGAATGAGAAACCTCGTGATGAACGTTAACCATAACTTTAAATACAACTCATAAACTGAACATCCATACATAATCTGAACAATTCATAAAGCCTGCTCCCTATAAAATCGTAAGAGAGTCGGCGACGGTCTGCGTCAGTCTTCGTTGGCCTCCCGATTTTAATGGGAACACTCTCTTACGATCGTCACGACTACGCCGACTTTGCATCTCAAGGGTCGGTAGAGTTGATCTGGGTTCAACTTTCCCGTTTCTACGATTCTTTCGACCAAAGAAAGTTTTTATGGGAACACTGGTCGCCGACGTCGCCGATCCACTATTGTTAAAACTTGGTCTCTTTGATGCAATTGACCAATAATTGTAAAGCTTATTCTCCTGTTTTAGTTTACTTGTTGTTGTTGTCAGAACAGTTGACCAAAAATGACCTCCAAACAAGAAGTGTATCAAGTTGACAATTAAATGCTAATGAATTGTATTCAAAACTAGAGGGTTCTATATTATAAGTCTTGTAGAGATTATAAGGTTCCTTTGAAAAAGAAAAACGCATGGAAGGAAGTATCTGAAAAGCTTGGTTTAGAGGTGGATGAGGTACAATAGTTCAATAGCTCAGAAGAGATACAATAGTATCAGGAAAATGTTTTCACGTTACGTTGAACGTGCAAAAAGTGTCAGATCTGGATCAGTATTTAATGATGTTCCTCCGATAATGCCATCTTTTGACCTTTATATTTTGATCTTTAAAAGGTGATTGGATACTGTGCAGAAGGAGGCGGCGACCAGCGTCGGCGACACGGTCCCGTTACTAACGATTTTATGGGAACACTTTTTCTTTGATCGTTGTGGAAAATGGAAGAAGGAGTCGGCAACACGTTCCGGACACTTACGATTTTATTGGAACCAGGCTTAAATTGAAAATATCGTCATTATTCCGAACTGACCATGAAGTATAAAACTAGTTTCTGGGGACTATCTTACATGAACACTTGCAAACACTTATATTTTCTGACTTCTCATTTAATATGAAATATGAACAAAACATGTAACGGTTAGAAAACAGGCATATAGGGTTGCTTACAACAGGTTTCTTACACCCTCACAAAATGAACTCAGGCGATCTTTTGCTTTCCATCATAATTCCTCCAATCATAAGTTATAAGAGACTGGCTATTAGAAACGAGTCCTGGACAGTCGGAAAAATATAAAACCTTTCAGACCCAGTTGTAAAATTTTCCACTCCTAGTGGTAAAAGGGATTAGAACAAATTGGCGAGAAGTATAATTCAAATCATAAAAACTACACTGCACAATATTAAAGTAACCTCCCTCCTTAACGCAATATCCCTTTTAACAACCAGCCAGCCGGCTTTAAGAAAGTGTCTTCTTTCCATACCTGGCAGTAGGAAAAAGTTCGAAGTTGGTACTTGGAAGAAAGAGTGCGGTCAGCAAAAATACTAAAAACCAATCCTCCCATCGGAATCAAAGGGAAAGAGACACACACAAAATGGTGTAATTTAGCCAGCTCTCTACTAAGCTCGCTCTCTCCATAAAATCCTTCAATTCTAAGCGAAGAAGGTTATGAGCCCCAACCTTCCCATTGAGTCTCCCCTGATTTATATGAAACACTAGAAAACACTAGAGAGTTTCGTCTTATACAGACCAATATTTTGGTGCACTGCTCGTATGATTAAACATCTTGATCAAATTCAAGAGGGTTACAATTTATGTTCCATTTATTTTGCCCTCAATTGCATTGCCCATCCTACACTCTACTGATGTTACCCCTCCAGTGTACTGAACAGCCTCCATCTTCCTGATGATAACCCTCCACAGTACTGCTCAGCCTCCACTGTACTGATGTTGGACCTCAACTGTACTGCACAGCCTCCACTGTACGCAATCTTAGCCCTCAACTGTACAGATATTAGACCTCCACTGTACTGCTGTTAGCCCTCTACTGTACTGCACAGCCCCAACTGTACTGAATGTTAGCTCTCCACACGCATCATGTTAGGCCTTAACAGTACTGATGTTAGACCTCCACTGTACTGCACAGCCTCCACTGCACTGATGTTAGCCCTCCACAGAACAGCACAGCCTCCACTGCACTCAATGCTAGCTCTCAATTGTACTGATGTTAGCCCTTCACTGTACTGCCCAGCCTCCACTGTACTGATGTTAGCCCTCCACCGTAATGCACAGCCTCCACTGTACTGCACAGCCTCCATCGTACTGAATGTTAGCCCTCTCCTGAATTGCACAGCCTATATCGTACTGGTGTTAGCCCTCCACTGTACTACCCAGCCTCGACTGTACTGATGTTAGTCCTCCACTGTACTGCACAGCCTCCACTGTACTGAATGTTAGCCCTCCATTGTGCTGCACAGCCTCCACTGTACTGAATGTTAGCCCTCCAGTGTACTGCACAGCCTCTACTGCACTGAATGTTAGCCCTCCATGCGAATCATGTTAGCCCTCAACTGTACTGATGTTAGCCTTCCAATGTACTGCCCAGCCACCACTGTACTGATGTAAGCCCCCCACTGTACTGCGCAGCCTCCACTGTACTGAGTATTAGCTCTCTACTGTACTTATGTTAGCCCTCCACTGTACTGCACAGCCTCCACTGTACTGATGTTAGCCCCCCACTGCAGTGTACAGCCTCCATCGTATTGATGTTATTGAACCTCTTTTTTACTGATGTTATTCCTCTATAGTACTGATGTTAGCCCTCCACTGTACTGAAGAGCCTCCACTGTACTGAGCAGTCTCCACTGTAATGCACAGACATTACCCGGGGTAACGATGTCAGAACAGTTCTACAGTGACTGAGCTGAAATGGCGTTCGACTGAAAGCAAAGAAGTGTGAGTCGTTCTAGCAAGAAGTCAAATACCCTGGACAGATAATTTCGACGGAAGGCTATAAACCGGACCTTTCCAAGACGGATGCCACCTACAACAGTCAATGATGTTAGGAGAGTCCTAGGCTTTCTTGGATATTACCGAAGATTCACACAAGATTTTGCACGCATAGCAAAGCCGATGTTTGACCTGTTTGGGGCTCCAGATTTGCAGGAAACACAGACAAAGATCAGCGGCCAGGCGTCCAGTTGAAACTCTCAAGGACAGTTGCTACGAAAAACTCTAATCAGATGGGAAGGAAAACACCAAACAGCCTTAGAATCGTTGATAAGCTCTATAACATCACCACCAAACCTGGCTTATCCAGAGTTCAGCAAAAAATATGTTCTTCATACTGATGCAAGTGCAGAAGGATTAGCCGCAGTCCTGTACCAGGAACAAGAGAAGGCCATTAAAATGATTGGTTATGCATCCCGATCATTAACTCCAGCAGAAAATAACTATTGCATGCATTAAGTGAAGTTGCAGTTTTTAGCATGAAAGTGTGACCATTTCAAGGATTACCTATACTATGTATTCAACTTTATCGTGTATATGGATAATAATCCATTAACGTACATTCAAAAAACTGCCAACTTAAACGCAAATGGTTTTAGGTGTTTGGCGCAACTAACTGATTTTTGCTTTGAGATACGATATAAACTAGGAAACTCTAACACAGATGCTGACGCCATATCAAGATCACCTTTCAGTCTAGCAAAGCAAGAGGAATACACGCAAAAGACATCACCAGCAGTCTTACATGCATTTTTAAATGGCGTCAAAGCACAAGCTGGACACAACGTGGTGTGCATCTGTCGCAGGAGAAAGGGAAGAACAAAATCAGCTGTCTTTAAGTCATGGGCAAAACTTATCACCTTTACTGACTTATGTATCGCCCAAGCGAGTGATGCAAGCATCCATCCTGTCCTCATGCACATCAAAAACGGTAAAAAGCTAGACCACCACCAGCATAGAAACCTTCCTGGTGAGCCAAGCCTACTTTTAAGGAACGGAATCGCCTCTACATCGACCAAGATGGACTCCTAAAACACAGACCTGCATCCTATGACCAGCTTGTTTTGCCAAAGAAGTTTCGCGTGACAGTTATCAAAGAACTGCATAACAAAATGGGACACTTGGGGGCAGATCGGGTATTTCAGCTGGCATGTGAACGATTTTCCTGGCCCCGTATGTTCTCTGAAATCCAAACATATGTGATGAATGTATGTCGTTGTATCATCAGCCGCAACCGCAAGTGCAAGGGAAAGCACCACTGCAACCAATTACCTCAACGATGCCGATGGAACTGATGTCTGTAGACTTCCTACATCTCGAACGATGGATGTGAATTTGAATATATCTTGTAATTGTTGATAATATTACCAGGTTTGTCCAAGCATACACGACCAAAATTAAACACTGCAAAACCGCAGCAGAAAGATTATTTGGTGACTTTTTTCTCAGGTTCGGGTTTGCAGAGAAGATTTTGCATGACCAGGGACTCGAGCATGAAGACAAGTTGGTGTTCAACGATTACGAAACGACCCCATATCATCCGCAATGCAACGGGCCAGCTAAAAGATTCAACAAGACCCTACTTTCGATGGTGACAACCCTTGCAGGAAAAATCACGCTGGAAAGATCCGTAAATCAGATGACGCATGCTTACAATTGCACACCTAATTCAGCAACAGGCTTCTCCCCATACCACGAAACCACGCTTGCCCATCGATCTAATGTTTGAATGGCATGCTAATGGAAGTAATAAGTTGGAGAAATTTGTCCAAAACTGGCAAAGAGCTTCACAGGAAGCATACCATACTCAGGACAAAATTTTTGAAAAAAATACAAAAGAAACTTTACTTCACAAGTTTTCGAAAGCATAAGAAACTGCAGTTCACATTGCCGAAGTTGGTTTCTTGTGAAAGCAATGCCAGTTAGAGGTTACCAACTGCAACACAAGCAAAGCTTACCAGCATTTTTCGTACAGAGTGGCATGATACCTGTCTTCATCTATGATCTTTGATTCTTTGACTCATCAGTTTCTCTTTCAAAATAAAGCAGCTTGATTCCAGGCAGCTTTACGAGGGTCATTATACCATTTACAATTATCTGTGCAGCTTTCAAGAAGCCTTTGTTAGTTTCCATGTCTGCATTCAAAGAAACTTTTAAGGGTTCTTTGACTTGCAAAGCTTAAAGGGTCTGGTAGTATATTCACACAAGATGGATGAAACAAGCATGCTTTAATCATTTGCGTTTGGCCTTATTTCCAATTTTCTGCCAATGTGGCACTGCTTTTTTTACGTGAAAAACAAGTGATTTTTCAGTGACGTAAAGCTACTGCTCTCTGACATACAGAACATGGAGTCCTTTTATGGCTTGTGGGGTTTGCATGACAATGCAATGATACATTCGACTTGCTTTATTTTCTTCTGCTTAGCAAATTTTTGATTCCCTGTGATGCAACCGGCCTTTGCGAAGAACTATGTGTGGTCAGTTGAGGTCAGGTAGAACTTGTTGCAAAGAAGAATTGTACAAGAAAGACACGTAGTTAAATTGAATGTTTCCTTTTGTGCATGGATAACCAGCAAAAGAACCATAACGTCTCATCACGATGTTCGATTCATCTCAATTCAAAATAAACCTAAAGCTCATTGTTAACTCTGCTCATTATTATTTAGGTGCAAAGATAATTTTTTCCGATCATTTTTAATTGTGTGCGTCGCTGAGGAGAACAATTCGAAATTGAAAAATCAGATCAAAATAGCAAATCCCAATGTTCGGACATTGGAGACAGCATGCCTAATCTCAGCCACCTTAGATTATTCAAATATAAACATAAATATGTCAATATTCTCAGCAAAACAAAGAAATTATTTGACTCTCATGTCATTTAAAATCGCTTTTTCTACTTTAGGGATCATCCTTCACTTCATTTCCATTAAACACCTAATCCCCGGATTGGTATAAAAATGACCACTTTATTTGCTTCCTTTCATGTCTGGATTTTCCATATTAATTCTGGATTCTAGTTTGTTACGTTCTAAATTTCACGAATATCCATTCTTCTATTGACCTAAATTCCTAAATTGCATAAAATTTCTTATATTCTAAAAAACCACTGGTACTGATCATTCTAGCCAGTTTGGAGAATCGATCATAAGTAGACAGAAATTGAGCAATGCAAAAAACTCACCTTTTTCTGCAAATCTAGATCCAGAGAAGTTTCTTCAGTAGAGGGCTTCACAGGTCTCGTGTCATTATTTTGACTAAAAAATATAAATCAAATTCAAAATTGAATAAAAAACACCGAGCAGGTAGATAAAAGGCTGCAGAAAGCAATCCAAGCCATTTAGGGTCGATTCTCTAGTTATATTCATAATAATCCAGGTTGAGCAGTCTACATGGGTTAAGTAGTAAAAGTACTACATGTATTTATTTACTTAAAATTGAGGTAGTTCGGTGTTTATCCGATCAAAACAACATTGCCTAATTTTTTCCATCTTCTCAGCCCATACACTTTAGCAAAACAGAAAAATCAATCATAGCAATTAGAAACAAATTGTTTTGTTGACAAATTCGGAGGGTAAAAGGACATTACAGTCATAAGTAATTTTAAAACTCCTGGAAAAAGTCATTCAATTATCACTTTTGAATCTATAAGTTTTCACTCTTTTCGCGGCTTTACAAGGGGGTAAGATATGAATGAAAGGACCCAAAGCCATTTGATTGATTTGATAATCGCAATACTGATAATACGGACTGTTCCTTAATGAGTAGTTTCAGTTTCTTAGGTTCCCCTACGATCAATATAAGGGAAAAGTTGTATTTTTACATTTTTACACCAGCATGCACCTAATGATCCAACATTGTTTGGATGTTGGACTCTTTGTCGATGGAAACATTGAATGATCGCAGTTAGAGATTGGATTTTCTAAGGAATTCTGGCAGGGAGTTTCTGAAGTTTATTGCCACGAAGGTTATCTATTATGGGGTTTCCAATATTTCTAATTTTAAATGTGACATCAAGGCCATCGAAATTAGACCACTGAATGCTGTATATATTGGTACCATGGATGAATTGAGTGTTTGCTCATTCTTTATTTGTTTCCGACATACATCACTTCACTTATTCTCACATAATTCTAATGGTAAGAATGGCACGTATGTTGTAGTCCATCTGAAGGGCAACGGTTTTTCGATTGGGGAATAAAAGATTTGTTGATACAGAATTTGATCATTTCTGGTTAGAATGACAGCAGATCAAAAGAAAGAATGCTTTGAGAATCTTATTTGGATTCGCAAAGAGCCATATAATTAGGATAAGCCGCAGAAAACTGTTCACCCATAAAAGAACTGTCTTGTGATACATACTCAGCCATATCTGTCCATCACGTAAAAAAACCATCACGTTTTACCCAATGAAGTACATCAAATCGCTTAGGATGAACTTTGTCCATAGAAAAAGATAATGATTCAGAAATCTGCATGAAGATACTCAATTCTTCAAACATTAAGAATCATGAAATCAAATTGTCCAGTGAATTTATACATTATCCAACGTATCACAAAGTAGCAAATTGATACCGATGCGCAATGCAATGTCTTAGAAGAAAGTATTTTTTTTCCAACAAAAAGTACTCTATTTCCATTTTCGACCAATAATAGTCGACTATCATCATGCCTTTTGTGTACAACAAGTTTAATATTCCAGTCAAAGATACATTTCAATGCAAAGCACAGATATAATCATGCATTACCAATCTCAACAATCTCACATCATGCACCTCAACACCATCTTCAAAAAAAGGGAAGAAAAGTATCATCTTAGCAATGACTTCACTCAGCAGGTTTGCTGCTTGCTTTGGTGAATGAGGTGTTTCACATCCAGAGTACCACATTACATTGAAAAATGACGTAAAAGGTATTTTTGTGCTGATGATAAGATTTGATTCGGAGAATGCAGGGAGGAGTTCTGAGAGGCCGCTGAACTCGAATGTCATGGAGATGATGATGATGAAGACTTTGGAGTAAGGAAAAGCGGTAGAGATAACAGCGTTTCTTTAAAAAAGAACGAAGGACACAGAAATGACATTGAAATTGAGAAACGTTTTGCTGCTTTAGAGCGCCAAATTTCACACATTAAACAGTGGCTGAGACTGAAGGGTTTTTACTTCAACGAGAACATAAAAATTCAAAAGATGACAACCTAGCACTGATTGAAATGAAATTATAGAAAAAATTCAGAAAAAGGTCGGAAAAAGGCCTTGAAAAAGATGTTTTTCTGCATTAATAAGAAGAACATATTGTTGCTGAAAGGATAAAATGTACTTGAATAGCCTAGACAATCTCAAGAGATGATTTGTCGCCCATATCACGCCTTTGGCACTTCAAAGGCGAATTGTTTGCCAGAAATTTCTTACCAGGCTACTAACGGATTCAACAGCCTTGAAGATTATAAAAGGGAAACAATCGATAAAGAAATAGCATCTCAGAAAACAACACGCTGATGCCGTAAATTTGAATCGCCAAACAGCCACAGACAAAGGTAACCCTCAACATGCATTGCTAAAACGCCGCAGACCTTTGCACATACGGAGGTTTTTGAAAGTCGTTCATATTCGTTTGGATACTTTTGCAGCCAAACACAACAGATTACACTTCAGATTACAGAGGGACGAAACTAGTGATGAAAGTCCAAGAACTGGAAGAGCTGTTAACACTAAGCCAAATGCGCGGCCAAACACAACATCGGTTCACAGCTTCACCAGAAATAAAACCAACAGTTAGTTTAGTCGATTCAATCATAAAAGAAATTCGGATGCAGAAAATAAATAGAAGTGTGAGACACATGAACACATTCTTTGAAAATTAACCCACATATTTTGAAAAACTTCAGTGTTTAAAACTGGTCCCAGTGACTTTCATAGGATAGCCTTAACTGTAATGAAACTACGCATACCTCGCCTAAAATTTAAAATTATTAAGTATCGGAGCTACAAAAACTTTGCAACAAAAATTTTTTGCAAGATGTGAGGAAGATTTACAGTAGATTTAAATAATGCAGTGCTGTCTTATAGGAATCTTTCATCCGCTTTCCGAGGACATATTGAGAAAGATTCTCCTTTGAAAACTAATGTTCAGAAAGGTAATACTGCCCCGTTTATGAATCAAAAATTGTAGAAGGCATTTTACACTAGATCAAGGTTCAAAAAAAGTTTTAATAAGACCACAGCCAAGACAATAAAACGAAATTCGAAAAGCAGCGCAAAAATGTGTTTCTCTAAGGAAGAAACCTATGACAAACTATTTCAAAGACGTGACAAAAAATGGTGCACTTTCTAATCAAGAATGTGGGAACTTCGTTAAATATTTTCTTTCAAAAAAGGGGGGAATCGTAAGAAGCAATATTTCTCTCGTGAAAAACGACATTGGCATAACAAATGACCAAGAACTGACAGAGATCTTCAATGATCACTATGTACACATAGTAGAGGAATCCAGCGGTAAGAAACCTGTTGACCCTGCTAATGATAGTGGAATTCCTAATGATCGCGAAATTGTTCGATTAATTCTATTCAAAATCCAGAACAAGTATTGAACACCTTTTCGCTTCATGAAATAGGCCAAACAAAAGTTAGGGATCCTTGGATGGTAGGAAATCTACTGGCAAGGATCAGATACTGCCGGAGCTCGTATATCTAGATTCTGATGAACTCTTAATCGCATTTACAATGACAATAAGTTGTAGCATTCGAGATTCTAGCTTCCCGGGGATGAAAAAAAGGCAATGGTCTGCCCTTTAGACAGAGAGGGGGGACAAATCGCACAGTTAAAAGAAATTTTCGTTCAGTTAGTGTTCTTGATACCTATTCTAAGATAAATGAAAAAGTCCTGAAGCAACAACTGATTCAACACTTAAATAACACACTTTCTGTTTTCATTTCGCCCTAAAGACGAGCATATAGCACCCAGCATGTCCTAATACAGCTGATAGAGGATTGGAGGTCTAACCTAGACAACGACTAAATCGTGGGAGCAGTCCAGGTGGATCTTTTCAAGGCCTTTGATTGCATCCCATAAGACTTGCCTATTGCCAAACTACATGCATATAGATTAGATGAAGCTGCATTTATTCTTATCTCAAGCGACGATAACAAAGCGGTCGCATAAATAACACATACTGTTCTTTTCTAGAGCTCTTATCTGCTGCACTCCAAAGATCTGTACCAGGTCTAATTCTGCTTAATTAACTAGCTGTCTTTATCCTATTAGCATCTGTTCCGTGTCATAAAACAGGAAACTTTCTATAAGTAATCGGAACTCAATACTCCGCTTATTTCTCAAACAGCATGCCCAATTTTTTTCAATATTTTGGATAAAGAAACTGTTACGGCTAGAAACCATAAGAATTAGTTGCTCTAGCCCGGCTAGAACAAATAAAAAAAAATTGCCTATCCTAAAAAATTTCATGCTTCATTGCTTAGAGGAAACCAGAAAATAACTAATGGAAACAAACTAACATTGACGCAAACAATAATTAAATCTGAGGAGACTGTGAAATTATAAGGCTCATAGAGTAGGAAACAACATATATATGGGAAACGTTAGACGGATGGTAGTTTTGAACCTCCACATCCAAGGCCAAGTGTAGCAAAACTGAGATCGTGGAAATTAAAAGAAAGAATTGTTAAGA
This sequence comes from Catostylus mosaicus, assembly GCA_964019065.1. Lineage (NCBI taxonomy): Eukaryota > Metazoa > Cnidaria > Scyphozoa > Rhizostomeae > Catostylidae > Catostylus > Catostylus mosaicus. Next base: position 4,310,077 of record OZ025191.1, read on the forward strand.
AGGCCCGAGAAGTGAGGCCAGATTTAATCAGGTGTGTATACTAGAGAAAAGGAAAAATCTAATACTAGAGATGCTGAATGCACGAAAAAGGGGAAGATTGATTATTTTGTAACCCAATCCTAACATGCATACCTTTAGCCACAGCGGTAATTCTAGCAATTCCCATGACATGGGTAAAAAAGGAAGAATCAGAAGAAAATCAATATTGATCTCATTATCAATTCTTACTAGAGCTTTTATTGTTTAATTGTTGTAATCATTTGTATTAGCTTATTTTTTCAAATTAAGATCTTAATTTCTATTTTCATTATCAAAAATTCTTTCGCATCATAATTCTTTTTCCCTATCCCTTATCATAAATGAATCTTTTCAGTCTGGCATCTTTCCTGACAAAATGCAGCAAGCCAAGATCATCCCTGTATTTAAGAAGGGTTGCCCCATGATTGCTTCAAACTACAGACCAGTATCTCTTGCCTATTTTTAATAAGATTGCAGAGAAATTGATTTATAAGCGGTTATAAAATTTTCTAGAAATACACAAAATCTTATATAATCTTCAGTTTGGTTTTCGTACTAACCACTCTGTAAACCATGCATTGATCAGCATTACAGAATCAATCGAGAATTTTATGGATAACAAAAATTTGGATGTGGAATCTTCTTGACCTGCGAAAAGCTTTCGATACTGTTAATAATCAGATCCTCCTCGACAAACTGTAACACTAAGGCATCCGAGGAACAGCTCTAGCATGGCTTCGCTACTATCTCAGTAACCGAAGTCAACATTTGTAAGTAAATGGTTGCTATTCCAACCATTTGAACATTACTTGTGGTGTGCCTCAGGGCTCTGTCCTTGGTCCACTTTTTTTCCTAGAATACATCAATGATCTTCCTAACTCATCTTCAAAGTTATCCTTTTATCGCTTTGCTGATGACACAAACATTTACTTTGAATCGCAAGGTTTAAATAATCTCCAGAAAGTGATGAAAAAGAGCTCAAACATGTCAGTAGGGGTAAGATGCTAACAAACTAGCTTTAAATGTAAATAAAACGAATTTTGTTACATTCCACTTCCCACAGAATTCTTTGAATGACATGGTGACCATAAAAATTGGTAATCAATATGTTAAACAGGCTAAATATGTCAAATTTCTTGATTGTCTTTTAGATGAACATCTAAAGTGAGTACCATTTAAGTGAACTTCATAAAAAACTATCAAGAACTTGTGGTATAGTCTTTAAAGTGAGGAATCTTCTCCCAACCACTGTTTTAATCCCTTATTAGAACTACCTATTTTCCTCATTTCTTCAGTATGGTGTTATAGTTTGGGGTCTTACTTATGACATCCCTATCAAACCTATATATCTTTCACACAAGAAAGTTGTCCGAGCCGTTGCTTTTAAAAGCTTTAGATCTCCATCAACTAAATTTTTATCTGATCTAAAGATTCTTGAGGTAAATGGTTTAATTGAATTAAAGCTGCTAACTTTTGTGTATAAGTCTGTCAAAAAATTTTCCCTTCCTTTTTTCAAATTCTTTTTATAATCTGCCAGATTTGCTGGTGCCAAATTCCGAAACATCATCAGTGATGATATCAAAAAATCTCCTTTACTTTTCATATTTCGACGTAAACTCAAATCTCATATATTTTCTACACATTACCACGTCTAGACATTTCCAAATTTTACATTTACCAAACCACTCAACAACTGTTAATTCAATTTAATCTTTAGTAAAGGGGGTGGCCCCTCCTCGATAAGTCTATCTATTGAGACATCTCCTCCTTAAGAAATTCCAAACATACAAACTTGCTACAAATCATTTTCTATATTGTTATTTATATTAATACTTTGTTGTTGTTATTATGTTATGTTATTATGTTATGAGATGAAATTTGTCTTGTTTTTGGAATTTTAAATGAATGAGCTTGAACTTGAAATGAACTTGAACTTTCAATCATATGTAAATGGACACGCTATATAATATGAAAATATCTGATAATAGATAATCTGATTACATGAATAGATGTAAACCTTGCTAAAGTAGGTAGTTCAGACCTACCTACATATCGCTACAATATTAAAATAAAACATTCAATATGTTCAACATTTCACCTATTCCCTATTCCTCGCTTCTGCAGCAATAATAGTACGTAAATAATCTCGATATTGGTATCTATTTTAAAATTCAATATGCCCTAATTTTGCAGTATTTCAAGAGATCCAGATGCAGAGAGACATTAAAAATCTAACATATAGATGTTCCTCTTTTAGATCTTGATACGTTGTATTAGTCTAAAAAATTTTCCAATAAGTGCTGCTGTCGATGTTTATCGTGCAAAAGTGAAATAAAAAAAAAAATAGGTAAAGTGATCTTTGTTACAATTCTGTAATGAAATAAAATTCTAAGATACAGATTAAAAAATATATAATTGCTAGAAACTTAAAGTAGAATTTTTAAAATAGTTGATTTAAAGGCTATTAGCGAGAACCAAATTCAGTAGTAGTTGCAAACGTTCAGTTGCAGTCATTCAATTCATGTGAAACTTTACACCAATGTAAAAGAACGGCTAGAGAGGCGTTTTCAGTTCTAATTTGTGACAATTTTTAAACAGTTCTTAGCTGTTAGCATTTTCTGCACATTTTCTTTGGCTTTTTATTCGTGAAATGACCCTATTACGACATAGACTTTTTGTCAAGTAGCCTGCGATAAGGATGACATTGACTAGTTTTTCTGATGCTGCTGCAATTCTAGTGGGATATAAAACAGTTTGCTTCAATACAAATTAATCAAAGTTGACATTAATTTGTTATTTTCCCCAATGAACGGCAGATCCCTCTGGTCGCAGGTGGCTAATAAACGATCTTACGCAGCTTTGGAGGTATTTAATGCAGTTTTTGGTCGATGTGTCTCATTGAGGCTTTTGCCATGGAAACAAAAAGATTTCGAAGATCTCTATGAAAAACAAGCAATATTTGTGAACAAATGCTTGCATTTTGCTGTAGAATAATTCCATCTCTTGGATTCCATAAACGTGATAAAATCATGCCTTTCTTTGCCATTGAAAAGGTTGTTTCCCTCCAAAGGTAGACTAAATTGAAAATAATTATACGGGAGCAAGATTCTCTGCGATCAGCATTAGAAAAACGAGAATGATATCAAACACTTCCGCCAATGTCTCTGTATTGGCAAATATTAGATCAAAATATATCAAGGAAGTATATAAGGAGTTTATCAAAGAATTACACTAGTCGCTAGTTATCTTGCTTCAAAGAAAAGAGCACTTTCAATTTAAATACACAAAATGCTTTGAGCTTTCACTAGATTTCCAACGTCAAAAGAGAGTTGTGAAATATGGCTTGAGTGGACCATTTGACATATTCTCTCTAAATTTGTTCAAATCAAAATACTCAAAATGAGAAACAAACATTTTGATTGTGAAAACCAACTGCAGTACCTCTTATAGCAAATGATTGGGATCAGTCACCTTCTACTCATTTATAAAAGCAATGCTCCGCCAATACAATCCCAAATGTGCGATGCCTTAAAGAATTTTCTTTTCTAATAGCTGGGTTTGACCCTCAAGTTTGAGGGTAAAAACATATTAAAGCCTGTATCTTTTAGATAAACGTGATGTTGAATCGATAAGGTAATTAAGCAATTGGATTGGTATCAAGGGCAATTTGAAATTTGATCATGAAAATGCATTAAAAGATATCAATTTCTTAAAAATGGGAATCAACACAAACAAACTTATCCTAATCAACATTATCTAAGTATTGGCCAACATAGTAGTGGCCAACATTGATACTGTCAAATGACCTAGACTTGATACTAAGTCCAGCGCAGATAAAAGTGCTAACACTTGATATGTTCACAGTATATGGAAAATATTTCAAATATTTTTTTTACCGTTAGTAATTACGGAAGGGAAAGTTGCCTCAGTATCCCAATTTATGATTTCGAATCAAACTGATCAGGCCCGTAAGACCTTCATTTAAATTTTAGTTTCTCTAAAGGTCATCATCATAATTCGCCTTTTCCGCCTTGGGCAGATTGCGCATCAACATGTGTCAACTGTCTCCATAAATTTCGTTCTTTAACAGCAGTGTTCCGCGACACCAGGTTTCGTCCTGTCCAATGGCTAATGTTGTCACGCCAACGTTTTTGTTGCCTTCATCTACTTCTCCTTCCTTCTATCATTCCTTCTAGGCAGATTTTGCTTACGCCTTGCGTAGAGCGTTTGGTGTGACCGCAGAGCTTCAAGACCTTAGATTTAATTGTGGATGCGATGGAAGTGAGCTTTGTTGTACGCAGAAGGTCTTCGATTTGCATATGATCAGACAGTCTTTTGTTTGTCATAAATCTCATCACATGATTTTGGAGAAGATGAACGACAAGTTTTTGTAAAGATTTTGAAGTCCAATTAACACACTCTAATCCGTAGGGTACAGCCGGTATCACGTAGGTGTTAAAGATCTTCGATTTTAGATGATATGATACTCTTTTCGATGTTAGCACTGCTTTATTCTTGTTAAAGGCGGCCCATCCTAGGCCAATGCGATGTTGGACGGCGACAAGTCCGTCATTTTTCGAGGAGAGTTTATGTCCCAGGTAAATAAATTCAGTTACTTGAGAGATTTCATTGTTATCAATGGTAAGATGGAGGTTTGTAATGATCTTATCGGTTGTCATGCCCTTGGTTTTGGAAAAAATTAATTTCCAAGGCGACTTCGGCTGCATATTTAGCTAGGAGGTGGAGGAAGGTTTGTAGTTCGCAACTCGAGATACTTATGACTCCTTTCAGTATGTAAACGCAACGTGACGTTCCAATATCTGTTTTGATATATGCCCTTGAGTTCTCCTAAGATTGTTTCAGAAGGTTGTTTATTTTTTGTTGATTGATATTTTATCTAGTAGCATCCATAAGCAGGAAAGTTTGACACTGTCGAAGGCTTTCGTAAAATCAATGAACGTAATATGGACAGGATTCTGAAAATCCGATTATGTCCCAGTTTATGTTGTTGAGCTCATGGAGCATTGTATCTAAGGAATGGCTATTAAGGTCGTTGATTGTTCGTGGATTGTAGGTGCAGATGTTGAATGTTCCTTTTGGTTTTGGAGGGATTGTTTTTCCTCTGGTCGCATGTATCATACCAGTCCGAGGCTGCTGATATGATCCCCTGGTTGCATCTGTCACACCAGTCCGGGACTGCTGATGCGCCCTCCTGATCGCTTGGTGAGGGTCCGGAGGTGGCCCCCTCTGGTCTGATATACTATGGTTCGACATTTGCTTCCATGTTGATTTCATAAGCCATACTCTTCCGTGCTGGCTCAAGACAAGTTGGAAGAGAGTGATTTGTTCGTGTCACCAAACACTAGGAGATTGCCTTACGGGGCTTATGGGTTCTCCTACCCAGGACACTTTGCCAGCACTACTGTCGAGTTGACAAAAAGGGCTGCCTAAGGTGACTCTCATGTCAGAATGGTTTGTCAGAGCTATAGTCAGAGTCTCTAGAGGTACTTATCACCTTTTTTTTAGAGCGGAGTTGTTATCTACCGTCTTTTTGATTGCTGATAAACTTTCTAGGAGGCTTTCTATCGCATTACTAAAATCAACCACTTGCTAAAATGCTTCGTATAGACTTACAATAAAATCAACCAAACAGAGCACAGAATGGTATGTCGAAATGCAGATATCTCTAGAGTCATGAGAATATAATCCTACCCTTTTAAACTCGAAAGTGCCATTTTTCCTCGTTCTTGCGCTAATGCATCTTGTTTAAGAAACGTATTCGAATCTATATTATAGATAGATATACCTTTCTGTTGCGGCTTCAGCTATTTCATTTACAGGGAGACATAGTTTAGTTGAAACCGGTTGGTGCCGAGGTTCATGTACCAAATGGTAGTACTTAGGTAAAATCTGTTGTACTGCATCAACGGATGGAAATCTTTCGTTTACCTTGAAAGAAGATATGAAATCAAGAATGTAGTAGGTAAATAGAAGCAGATAGAGTACCTAAAACAGTGTTATCTATATGTATTATTATGATCAATAAATCAAACCGTATTTGGGCAAAAGATTTATCTCTGTGTTTCTGATAACAGTTATCTGAGATAATGTTGACATTCCAACCTGCATAGATTTACTTGGTTAGAGTAATATTACATTTCTAGTAAAAACATATTCTGTAAGCCTATGTGTTAAACTGAGATTAATTATTTGCTGCATGCGAATGTTTGCTCTTAAAGATGTAAAGAAAAACAGCATTTAAAGAACATAGTTTTTTACATTACAATCCATTCTTGCCTCGCATCGTACAAAACAGAAAACGTGGTTCTTATTTGAGGACCAATATTTATAACTTCAATAGAGCGATTTTTGGTGATTATATTTAGCTCTCTCATTCCTGGAGTGCAATAAACTGAATGCCCATAGATGAATAGATGGAAAAAAAGAGCAAGGAAATTTAAATAAGCCGATGAAATACCTCAAAAAGTGTAGGAGTAGTAGAGTTAATTTTACTCAATTTCTTTGATGGCGTCTGTAACAGACCTTTTGGAGAATCTCTTTGTAAAACAGTTGATTTGGCTAAAAATGGAAATATGATCGTGTAATCTTATGATAGAAACATCATTGCAGAAAAAATGTGGTGGCGCTTATGTTCCATGAATGGGAGCTTCAACCATATTAACTTTACTGTTCGCAAATTTTCATAACAGCAAGATTTTTCAGTAGGTTTGCGATCACCTAACGACTAACATGGAATTAGTGACGTAATCGCAGTGTACAGTCTATCCCCTATCAAGTGGCTAGAAACAGATTAAGGAAACTTCCAGTGTACAAAGTATTTTGACAGCCCGTGCTGAAAAGTAACAACAAAATCCAAATCTGCTGAAATAACGTGGTAGTGATGTGCAGCTTCTCACTTCAGCGTCAGCCGAGTTTTGCTCAAATCATGGAAACCGAAATTGCTAAAAATCTTGTGTTCATAAAAAAAAATTCGATGTCAATGTTGGCGCCAAAACTAAAATATGGCAAAAAAATGGTTGCCCCTGCTGATGCAGTGCAGAACCAAGCTGAAACATAGAAAGAGATTTTCGGGAAATGGTCAGGGAAATGCAGCTTGGAGGTCACGAAAGTTTCTTCAAGTATTTTCGCATGCCTCCAGCAGTGTTCGAAAAACTGTTACTCGTTGATAATAAAATCAGACTCACTCAATTGCAATCTGCATCCATGCCGATTCAAGTGCATTTTTGCTTTTTTAAACAGCGCTGCTCCTATCCGAACAACTTTGTTGGATGGAACACTGCTTATCAATGAGTCAACTAATTCGGGAGTCCGTTCAACCCTCAACCACGCAACGGGATTGAAAACTATTGACCGCATGCGATTTGTGATTTGCAAAAGGACTGGAAATGGGCCTTGAGAAGGGCAAAACTTTCTGGCTTAATCGCACATATGGTGTCAATGAGAAAACACTTTATGCTGAAAATTCCACAAAATGGCCTCAAGATAGTTAAAAAGCTTTCAATGATATCACGGATTGTACACCATTGAAAATCGAACAGCATTTTAGAAGAGCCTGAGTGGCTAACCCACATAAGTTTGCACAACATATGCTTTGCTTAACGGCCTTACCATGGTCTACTTCAATGAGATCCGAATGCATTTGCACATCTCTTTCTTGAGATAGACCTATGAAACACGATTGAGAAAGCTACTGGATACATAACATTCAGAGTCGAACTATATTGCTTTTATAATAATTAATACATTTTAATAAATGATTAAAAATTTTGATGAAGTCTCAAATGATTAAAATACGGAATTATCAAATGATTTAGCTAATATGCAAAATTTAACCGTTTTTATACAAAAAAGAGTGGCGACCAGCGTATGCCACTTTTGATCACAAAAAATTTTAGAAAAAAATAGTCGTTAAAAACATATATGTTTTAGAGTATTAATGCTCGCCAACTCGCCCATAAAACTGTGGTAAAGAAATAGCCCGCCGGAAAATAAATCTGATAATTACCTCCTGCAAGTGTTTTTTCAACATTGTACTCCACAGAACATATTGCGATACCCAGCCAACCCAAGTTCAATGGTAAACCGCCAATATTTGTATTGCCAATAATAGTCATTCTTTGTACACTCTTTCTGGTGTTATAAGTTGACAATGATGAGTGCCATGGTTCCAGAAAAGATAGATAAATATTTCCAATTCCAAATAGAGCAAATCTTGTCCCATCTGATTTGCTTTGTGAAACTGATGGATCTGAAGATGGCAGCTCTTGGTGCAATTGCAAATGCATGCTTGTTGGAAAGTAGGTAAATTCTTTGAGAAAAATGAAAAAAAATATGAGAAACGATTGTGTGCTAAACCTATTTTCAATAGGTTTTTATCATGCACTTGAGTATCACAACTTAAGCATGAGGGTAACCGAAAAGTTTGATGTATCAAATATATATAAGATACACAATCGCAAGCGTAAAAATTCTGAAAATTGAACATGGTTTCGCGATAAAACCTAAAAGTATTATGCGTTGGAGCATAGTGTCTTTTATCACAAAAATACCCCTTTAGAGCAAACCCCTCTTGGAGCATATCTCCACAGAGGCTTCTTTACCAGGGCCAACTATTGGCGTCAGCTTAAGGCTGAGAATGAGCACAGAAACACCAAAAAAACCGAAGAATCACAGTTTGGGCATTACCATAATATTAGACATACTAAGCGAGGGCAGCATTAATTCCCAATTTGAATGACAAAAAGCATCAAGCGAATTTACTACATTTTTAATCATCCAAATCTTTACCTAGATTTGTCATTGTCTACAAAATCTTAATCAATACTTGAGAGCAAGATACGACCATGAACTTTCTGCGTCACCAAATGTGATTGAATCCTCTTAATTCGGAATGGAGAAGTGACCTGTTATTTGTAACCTTCACTTTCCAAGCAGTATCATCAGTTTCTCCTGCAGGATTCGTACTCACATCTTGGTCCTCAACAGTTTCGCACCACAGACACATTTAACTTGCGTAGAACTTAGCTGATCTTTATCTTTGCCTGTCACTTACAAATAACCAAGTACTGTACAGGTGGCATGCGCAAACATTCCCTCAAATAACCCAGCACTTGAAAAGTTGATCATTCATTCGACGCGAGTGTTTTCCTTGTCCTATTAAATGACATATTTCCAATTTATTACTATGCCCTCGGCACTTTTTATAAAGCATGAAACCATATGATTATAAGCCTGCACTCTCATATGGACTTTAAACAGTTGATTCATATGACAGAAGATCAAACGCCTCAAGCAGAAGCAAACTATCAGGGTCCAACATTACTTTTGGAATGAGCCACGGATCAGTGCCAATGCTCTACAATCTTTTCAATGTATCCTTTTAACATTTTCGTCCACGTTAGGAGCGTACTACGTGTCTCTGTCGTCATCTACACTCATCATTGATAAAATGTTGTGTTATTGTACACCAACAAGGCGACGGCTTTGTTTTCGAAAGGATGTGACGTCACGAAAAAACAAACCATATGGAGCAGTTAACCCTTAGGATCCGACTAACGATTTGATTGTGTAACTTATTGAATTAGAGGATGTTAAGGATAACAAGCATGCGTTTTACATTGTTCTCAATCTTTGTCAAAGAAATAATGGGTACTTCCATTGGCGACTAACTCATCATACAACTACTTGGTTGCATACACTTTCTCATATTCCCTGTGTCGTATAGTCTTCCCGTTTAGCAGTTTTTTTCACCTGCAGGTATGAAGAACATGGAATTATCACAAGCGTGTTAAAAATTCAAATATTCTTTCAAGTGTTGAAGAAATAAATGTTTCTCTTCATATGTTGAACAAAAAACTTTTCCTTTAACATGGTGAGATTTTTTAATTGATATTTTACAAGCCTCCTCTTTCTCCCTTCCTTCTATTTCAATTGAGTCGTATTCCTGGTAGTTGTTTACGATGTATTCTCATCAAGCACTACCACAGCATTTCCACAATATTTCCTCTTAATGTGCGTAATGTCAAATTGGTGTGACTGATCAATCGTTTCTTTTCTTCCACAGTTCTTTAACAAACATCATTTGAAGGTAGCAACAACTTTCTTCGAGAGGAATGACCAAATATTAATTCTCTAACCATTTTCTTTATAATTGCATCAACGACTCGTCCGAAACTTCTTTACTTTCAAAATTTATAAGTACGTCCTGCCCCTCCAACGGGATTCTTTCGAATAGAAATTTCACTATTTGAACGAATCAGAATAAGCCCTTTCCCTTTGAGCTGAGCGCAATGCTTTGTATTGCTCACGAGTTTGATTGATGGTATTATTATGAACAGCATGTTTGATTTCTACAACTGTTGGCGTAGATTGCAATTATATAGCTCGTTAGAGTTCTGTGATATATGGTCTATGTCCACAAATATGGTACGATCATGTTCAAATAAATGTGAAAAATTGCGAAACAGTTCAGCACTTCTTCCTTTTTTATATAACATTTTTATGTCAGTTATCAGTTGAAACATTAATATTTCAGTAAAGTTGAAACGCTAGCCAAACCTATACGATTAATGGTTTTTGAGATGAAATATTATGCTAGGAATTATTATGCCATCGTTAGGGCCTTAAATTAATTTCAGCCTATTCTCGCATTAATGCGAGTATTTTGATACCAGGTCTCAATTGATGTCAAAATACCATATTTGAATTTTATTGCAATTTATTTTTGAAGTTCACCATGCTGTTGTATTGACAGGACTAGATGGGATCCAAGATCGCAAATGAACTCAATATTAATAGCTTGCTTCTAGAAGTTTCCAACAACAGATAGAAAGTGAGTCGTATGGACCAAGTCAACTCTGAAAGTATCCAAAATCCACATTGATGCTTTGCTCGGCAAATCAAGATTAATTACATTAATAAAAACAACGAAAAGGACATCGTCATCAAAAGGACTTTGGTGCAGTCAAATTGACAGGAGCTCTCAAAAAAGCATCGACATTTACTGTTTAATATGATAACATTATATGTTGTCGCAGCTGTTGTTAAACCAATTCTGTTTAAAAATGAATTAAAACTTGATAAAAATACCAACCTTCGGGAATTTCAACAATGAATTCCAGGTTTTTCAGGTTAGTGAAGGCGCCACTTGCACCACAATCAATAATGGGTCCAATTCTCCAGGAGTCATCGATCTTTGTAATTTCAACTAAACCATGGTCCTGCAGATGACTCTTGACTACCTGATTATTCAAGCTGAATCCAATACTACAGTAGTAAGTTCCATTACAACTAAGCCAAACATGTTGGAGAGAGACTTTAACAGCCTTCATGTGTTGTCTTCACAAGGAACAAGAGATGAATATGCAATGTATGCAACGATAAGAAACCTGAAATGTTTTACAAGCATAAGATACAATACACAAGCAAGATGAAATTTTAAATTTGATAAAATTTTAATTTATTTGTCACGGCTAACAGAAATTTCAACTTTTAGATGACAGCATATCTCAAAGCGTGGCTTTTAAAGGCATTAGCTTCATGACACTCGCAATACTGGTCAAAAATTTAACCCCTTCCTCCTTCTTATCTTGCCTATTTAATTGACTGTCCCTTTGATTATATTTAGATGCATGCAGCACCCAGTAACAACCTGCCTACCCTGTGACATCAGATCGATTCTCTTGTTCTTTGTCTGCGATTTTAAAGACCTACATAAAATTTAGAACAGTCATCCTTGTGGCGAAAAAAATTTCATATTTTCAAAAGCTTCTTAAACCGCCGTGTTTATTCGTCCGGCACCGGATCCGTATGACTAATTGTTATTCGTCCGGCAAACATGCGCATTGAGTCTTTGCGCTTCACAGTCGCGCGCCAAAGTTACATTTCACCCGTAAGCTTCGCCTTTGCCGTAAACATGTTTCACGCCGGCAAAAACTTTGAAAATATTGGGGGTAGATAGTCACACTGTATTTGCACCCCTTGATGTCAAGGAAAACTACTGCAGGAAAAAGCCCTGAAAATTTGGGAAATAAACTATAGTCTCATCAAGAAGAAACATAGACAAACCAGATCCGTCATGTTAACATGTGAAGCGCAAAGATATACTGCGCATGTTTGCCGGACAAATAACATTTAGTCATACGGATCCGGTGCCAAGCGAATAAACACGGCGTTTTAAAACCCCTTTGAACTTTTTATGCTACATCCCCGGCAACCCCCCTAAGCTCTGCATCTGATGGTACTAACCTTTACTGCTTTGATATTGATTTGTTGCAACGAAATGCATTGCTCTTGACTGTGATCTGTGATTCGAGATTACAAACCTCACTTATTGGAAATAATTATGATTCTATGGATGTTTAAAAATTAGGTACTGTTTCAAATTTTTTATCATCTGAACCTTTTGAAAGCATTTTTTTCAACCTAAGATGGTCTGCGCGTAATTGTGGAGAAACTGGTGTCTTATCCAACGTAGACTCTGCATTCATTGGTATCTTCAGATTCTTGTGTTTATTATTCGATGTAATTTATGTAAAACAGCTCTGCTTTATAAATGTAGTTTTATATTCTCTAAGAATAAGTAAACAAGCTGATATGTATTGTGCAAGTAAAACTTCATATTAAATGCCCTAAGGGAATCAAAATTGTATTAAGTTGAAGTTATTGAATAGAAGACTTAGTTGTTTACGGTGGAGCTAGGCCTTGTTAATTAAAGACGTTGTGAAACAAAAACAAAAGAATGTTATTGTTATGGGTCCCAAGAGCATCTTGCAAATTGATGCAAATTCATCAAATCTACTTGTCATTATTGCAGTAAGGAAGGGCACTTACAAAAAATGTGTCAAAAGAAAAAACGTAAGAGAAAAAACTTTTGTCAAGTTGATAAAGTGGATGGGTTCAAAGAAAAAGATTATTGAACAGATCAATCTGTGTATATGTTTCATGTGACTACAAATGAAATTATTGGATCACAAGGAGTTTCTAATTATTCAATTAACGTCAATGTGGAAAGATTAGAAATTCCAATGGATATTGTCGCAGGAAGTGCAGTCACTCTTCTCAAAAAGCAAGATTTCTTGAAATTATGAAATGCAAATTTTTTTAAATTGGATCGCCCAAGTTCAATATTGAAGAGCTGCACAGGAGATTGAATTACGTGCTTCGGAGAATAGAGTATCACAGTTAAAATTAAAGATCAGGAGAATAACGTCATGATTCGTGTTGTTGCTAGTTCAGTGCCGTCATTGCTGGAAAGAGATCTAATGGAGAAAATTACACTACCTTGGAAAAGTATCTTCAAAAGTAGAGTGACAGTTGAGGATGTAATGAAAGATTACGCCGATCTTTTGCGCTAAAACTGTAGGAAAGCTTGAAGGAGTACAAGTCTCACTACGAGTTAATGACGCAAACCCAGTGTTAATGAAAGCAAGAACTGTACCGTTTGCCATACGTGAACAATATGAAAAAGCTTTAGGTAAATTAGAAGAAGATGGAATTATCGAGAAAGTGAAATTTTCTGAATGGGCGTCACCTACAGTTCTCATAGCGAAAGCCGATGGGAGTATACGTATCTGTGGAGATTATTCATGTACTATTAACAAGTTTTCTGTGTTGGAACAGTACCCTGTACCAACATTAGAAGAGCTCATGGGAAAGTTCACAAAGGAAGGAGAATAGAAAGAAAGGGGAAAAGAAGTTCATAAAGCTTGATTTATCGAAGGAATCAAGCTATGAGTGAAGTTTTTATTTCCAAGTATTCAGTCTATCATGGATGTAGCCAGGGGGAGCCGTAAGCCACACAAAATTATAAATCATAATTATTATAATTATGGTTATCAAATGATACTATTATGATTATCGTTCTAGTTATCGTTCTAGTGCCAATAACAGGTTGAAGGAACTTGGTTGGTCAACTCTTCAACAGAGGCGATATGTCGCATAAATATGCTTTCCACAAAGCAATCAATAACGAAGTTGCCCTTGAGTTACTACCGCATTTTACAAGCCCTCAAAGCCAGACAGACACCAGAAGACAGAGGCAATTTTTCAATGTGAGTGCGTGTATCATTGCTACCTACCTCTGCTCATATTACCCAAAATCGATTAGAAAATGGAAATTGTTACTTTTCGATAATAGAGAACTAAAATGCAATCATTTTAAGAAAAGAAAAAAATCAATCCAAGAAAACAATATAACTGTTGTAAATCCTAACACTGTAAAGGTAGCCAAAAACCACAATCAAACCTCAGTTTTTTTGACAATACATTATAAACAATAACTTTCTATTTGTTCGAGATGGGGTACCGCTGATCTAGGCTATTGTTGTGAATAACTGGCATGCTTAAGAAATAAACTTTAACTCCCTTCAAATTTTCCATTGCTCCATTATTGGGGTTAGTAGTATCTCAAGCTCACTTACATATTTCTTTATACCTGAGCATGTATACCATTTTTTGGTCGTGCTCAGTACTGCAGTAGGCAGATAGATGGATCGATAGAGTTATTCTAATTTAACTGCTAACAGTTAAAGCAAATTGTCCATAACAACTATTGATAAACAGGACCGTCGAGAGGGGGGGGGGGGTAACCAGGTTAGTTACCAGGGGGCCCGGGGCCTTGAGGGGCCCCGTAGAAAATAAGCTATGTTTTTTTGGCTATGAGTTTTCAATTAGCAACATTGGCAGGGCGGGCCCATGACCCGATTGATATTTGAAATTTAATCTTTCAACAAGGGATCAACAGGCTGGTCTATCATGAGGGCCTTTTCCTGTTATGGTTTAACATTGACGATCATAATATACTTCTCAAGAAGCCGAAAAATTCTATTGCACTTCCTTATATCTACTTGTGTGGACTTCCTATAAACGTAAAAGTAAATCTTCCATTCACGGCTTACACCAGAGAAAAAGCACATGCGAAGAATCCAGACAAATTCAAACGCTATAAAAGTCTTTATCAAAATCACTAAGCGGGATCACGATCCAACAAACCCCTGCAATGTCCCCCTACAGGCATAAGTCTGGTGCTCAACTTTTTGAGGATCACAATGACTCACGAACGACTTTCAGACTTGACCATCTTAAGCATCGAGAGTGAAACAGCAAGAAAGATGGATTTTCAAAATGTAATTATGAATTTCGCCATGAGGAAAGCAAGAAAAGCAGTTTTTAAACATTAAATTAACTCTGATTTGTTTTAATGACCTTTTTTATATAGTCACTAATTACATGTTCTG
Source organism: Catostylus mosaicus (assembly GCA_964019065.1). Classification (NCBI taxonomy): domain Eukaryota; kingdom Metazoa; phylum Cnidaria; class Scyphozoa; order Rhizostomeae; family Catostylidae; genus Catostylus; species Catostylus mosaicus. The sequence goes on from OZ025191.1 coordinate 4,325,352, forward strand.
TTAAAGACCTTAAAATACAAATTCAAGTGTTTCAGAGGCTTTGATTTCAAAATTCGTGCCTTTTACAGTCCATCTAACTGCATTGCTACGGGTGTAACCCAAAAAAGGTTTTTGCAGCCTTTGACAGTGGGGCCCCATGACAGTCCTAGCCCTGGAGCCGGGCCCCGTCTTTCGACGGCCCTGTTGATAATATCTTACTTTGAACTGGAATGATTAGTCAGTAGGTTTCCTGAGAAAAGTGCTGTGTGTGCAACTAAATCAATGTTTGTGATTCACCTATTTAAAAATAATACCATTTTTCAAGACAAATAAAATTGAACAGAACAAGTCAGGCCTACCCACCACTATTTTTAAAAACATTGTCAATTTGGCAAAATATTTTAGCCAAAATATTATTTTCTGCTTGCTTTACATACCATCAAGAACATGAAAATTTTCATGCTGTCAAATTCAGCAGGTAGCATACAAAAAATCAAAAATTGTTTCATGTGTGCAGTTTATTGCACACGTTATTAGCTCCAGGCATTTGAGTGTGCGCAAGTGCGATCAAATGCATTAAAAGAAACAGAATGAGTAGTGGGCTGGAAAGATTTGAAGTATTTGGTAATTATCAAATCTAATAAGATCTTTGGAACCAAAGCATATTTTAATTCAAAATGGTTAGGTGCAACAAATGTGTCAAGTTCAAACAAAATCGATGTCTTTCAAATCAATGGATTCTCACTATAGTGTGTAAATTCATCATTTTATTAGGATTCAACTAAGCCTTGACAATATGTCTTCTCTCACCAAATATGACTATTTGACACTGATCATATTTGATGAATATAAGGTATATGAGAATAAAAGTATCACTCCATACCAGAAATATTAAGAGTACATCAAAAGGTTTTTTGCATTAAATGATAAATCTTCTGCTATAAAGAGATAAAGTACCCTTCAAAAAAAAAATAGTTAAGATAACATTACATCTCACAATGATGATGGCAACAGAACAAGTACAGTTTGTCAAGCATGGAGAACAGACTCATTAAGTTTCAGTGAAACACAAGTCCCAAGGACAACAAAAAAGGATGATTTTGAAAGCAAATTCGAGGGCAAAAAAGAAAAATCTCAAATGATAAGACTTGGCTCGAAGAATGCAGAGCGGAGCTTTGAGAAACCGCTGAACTCAAATGTCATGGAGATGATGATGATGAAGACTTTTGAGAAAGGAATAGCGGTAAAGATAGCAGTATTTCTATTATTTTCATATTCATTTTGAATCATTTATACAGGCTACAGATTTCAGTAATAAATAACTGCTTTACAAATCGACCTGTGCAAAAATAGAGAAGCCTAAATCAAAGAAATTAATTACAAAGTATCTTAGAGCATAATACAACTAAAAATGAACTTAGAATGTACCTCTCATATGGATCTTTTTAAAGTAGCCAGGGATGGTGCTAATTTAGATTCCTTATTCAGCTCATTCCATAGTTTTGCACCACGATAAGAAAATGCTTTTCGCCTTGTACATGTTCTTAGCAGAGGCAGGCATATCCATGTATTAAATACAGGACAGTGAAGACTCAGAACAAATTGGGGATATATATGTGAAACCACATGGAAGAAATTACCTAAAACAACAGATAACTAAAGAAATGAAATAAAAGAAACATCTTCTTTCTGATTTATCTGTCATGTGGCTGGTGGTGGCTTCCATTCTTCAATTCATAGTGAAGTTGTGTTCTCCATCTGATGTCACAATTCTTAAAGTTACTTGCAAAATGTATTGCATTATGAGCTATGCACTCTTTAAAAAGCAAAGTTTCATATATTATCATCAGTTTTTCCAAATTTGGTATATTGAGCATCTCATAACAGGAAGGCATGTTGATTATCCTTTGCAGTTTCTCCTTATTACTGATGGTCTAAGACCATGGACTATCTTGGAAACTTGTTCTGACAAGGGGGCAGGGATGGTGCCAATATTGCCCTCATGCATTTTGAATATCAATTTATATTAATTTATACCCCTCATTGGGTCAAATTGCCAAATACTTTTTTCTTTAATCAATTTTTCTAGCATAATAACTACTGTAGTTAATACCTATTTATAGGTAATGTTCAGGTAATATGGTTGCAGTTCAGTTTAGTTTTAGATTTATGATTCACCGATCAATCCTAATTACAATTCTAAATAATGCGCTACACCTAAATACATACAAAAAAAGCACTACACAGAGATAAATTAAATTAAATTAAAAATTACAGAAAAAGAACTTTACATGATTGTATTTAGGAATGATTGATTAAGGAGGAGCTCTCTAAATAGGTTAACTAATTGAGAGAGAGCCCCCCCCCCCCCCCATAGAAATAATAAAACTACAACATGTTTTGTCAAAATTGACAACAAAATCATAACAAAATCAAAACAAAGATGAAAACGAAGTCAAGAACAAAATGTTAGCCAGGTTTTTCTGAAGAGAAGAGAATCATCTTTAAGAAGATGTCTGAATTTGTTTGTCCCGGTAATGCACCTGGACTTTATAATGTAGGTGCAGTGTTCAAAACGTATTCCAACGCCTTCTTGAAAATAGCTTCTTAAAACCTCCTCAAGTAAAAAACACGAATTTTATGCTATCAATTTCAGTGAAGTGAGGTGAGGCCAGACAAGTCTGCTGAGCATGGCAGAACTCGACGATATCTCGCGCGTGCAAGGAAAAATTCTTTTATCTAATGCCATATGCAAAGCTCATCTTCAATCAATCAATCTTAAATTCAATCGCGTAAAGTTCTTTTTCTGCAAACTTTAATCTTAATTTATTTTTGCGTCGGTATAGTGCGATATTTTTGCATGTATTTAGGTGGAACTACATTTAGGATTGATTGATGAGTGATGAAACTGAAACTGACGAAAATGCAAGTCAGCACAAGCTCAAAATTTTCATACCTTTTGTATCGATGGTTCTAATGAAGATCACGAAGGTCACAACAGCACCAGGACTTTTCAAAGCGAGAAACTCAGCACCTTATGGGTTGTTGTTGCTGCTGCTTACAAAGATCTACGTTGCTAGTAGTAACAGAAAACGACAAAATGGCAATTTGCGGTCCCTGAGAGGGTGCTCCACCCCCCCCCCCCCCCCATTGGCTTCGGCCTTGACCTTGGTAAGCAAATTTTAGATGGCTAGTGGCGAAAAAGTGAAAAAAGAGGAAGAAGCAACTAAGAAAACTACTTTCCTTTAAAAAAGGGCATGACAAAATGCTGTGAATGCTGCCGGATGCATCGTATACAGCATTTCCAGCATTTTTAGTAGATCTTAGGGGAAGGATCGAATCTTTCTGTCTCATTGTTTTTTACGTTTGCTTGACAATCATTGCTTGACATGCATTTATGCAAGGAACATTTTGAATTTTCCATAGGGAACACAGGAAAACGTGATAATTATTATAGGGAACATAGGAAAAGATAACAGAGGAATAAAGAGCCCCCTATAAGACTTTCAAGGTATCTCATGATCTCTGGATCCATGGGGTTTGCTTTTTTAATCGTTCAAGAATAGGCATCTTTTCAGTTTCTCGATCGATAACAATAGCTATCTGGTGGTCTGTAGAAGCAGCCTATTAGGGAGATTTTCTCCATTTGTGGTCAAATTTTTACCATAAGCACAGAATTTACTGCATTTTCAAGATCTTCACCGCGATTCTAGATGACATTGTTAAAGATGTAAATAGCAGCCCCATCACCTTTCCGCCCGAGCAACGAGTCCGGCCAAAACTAGTAGAATTTCTGTTTTAGACTTCAGTGTATAGCTCTTACCTCTCTCCACAGTAAGAAATTTTGATTGTACAATCAACAACAAGATAAAACATTTTTTCTTCATTTTAAAATTAAAAACTTTCGAGCGAATACTCTGCCATTTTACTCTCTGATTGTATGAGCACATGGTTGCTTTGTTTGGAATTACCACCCTGGGTAATGTCTGTGCAGTACACTGGAGGGCTAACATTAGTACTGTGGAGGGCTAATATCAGTACAGTGGAGGTCTTACATGATGCGTACCTATATAATAACATATATCATGAGTACTATCGCTATGGTATAATAAAATTTGAGCTATGTCAAATAAATGAAATTGAAATTTTAATCACTGTTTTTTTGTGGTTTTGGAGGAATTGTTAATGAAAAATTGTGTTTTCACACTCAGAAAGATACCTTCTATTCTGCTTTAAAGCCCCCCCCCCCCCTGTTGGGGAACCTTGCCCACCCTGTTGGGCAAATCCTGGCTCGAGCCCTACTCTCAAGTCACAACTGCCTTAAAGATACATTTGAAGTATCTTAGTGTATGTATGAAGTATCCAAAAACAATGTAAACCAGTTGAAAGAAAGTGGACATGGGACATCCCTTGTTATGTGGATTTGAACTTTCTAAACAGTTACATGTTAAATGTTGTTTTGTGCAATGCATCACACTAAAACATGGTGAAATATATAAATACATATTTCCTGACATGCAAAATCATTCAAAACGTGGGTTATACAAACTGTTCCCCATAAATTATTATTTTGCCATGGCGAGCATGAGGAGGGAGCTCAGTCGAAGGTTCAAAAGGACAAGGTTGACATCAGGTTTCTGTCAGGGCCAAACCAGCCAAGGAACATCAAGTTCCCATTTCGAACTTTTGGAAAGCAAACTGCCCAAAGAGCATTCAATCCAACATGGTTTGATCGCTTTACTTGGCTGCACTATGATGAAGAAAAGGATTCTGTCTTCTGTTTCACATGCACATAGGCCTTGCATCACAAAATGATTTAATCTACGAAAGGAGATGCTTCATTTACAGAGACAGGATTCAGAAATTGGAAGAATGCCTTTGACACGAAAAAAGGCTTTTACAAGCACGAATCATCGGAATACCGCAAAGAAGCGACTGCAAGACTGCTTACAATTCCTGGAACTTCTAAAGTAGACATTGGAGAAGTCATCTGCAACCAACACGCTGCTGAAAAGAAACACAATCGAGAAATCCTTTTAAAGATTCTTGGTAATATAAGATACTTAGGTAAGAGAAGGTTGCTTTAGCGTTCTGACTACGTGTGGTTTACACTTATCAGAGACAAAATTTGAAGTATATAACTATCTTTACAGTAAAGTGATTATTTTAGATGGGTGGATTTACTCTCCTTGCGCATATATAATTAAATTTTTAAGAGCAAAAAAGAACGGATATTTATTATTTGTTTCTCAATGGGTGGCTTCTAATTGATTATTGTTGCACCAAGAATTTAGCAAATAATGAACTGACGATGAATTTATCATGCACTTTTCTTTGCGTTTTCAAAATATTGCTGCGCGGCCGTTCTTTTAATGGAAAAATGTTTTCTAGCGAGACAGGCAGTTCCACTACGTGGCGACTGGCATTCAGATCAAGGATGGGAGACTGACTCTAACTTTATTCAGTTGTTGAAACTTCGTTGCGAAGGTAGTCCATCAATTGTTATATGGCTTGAGAGAAAGAAGTTTAAATATACATCGCCTACGATCCAAAATGAATTATTAGAGGTAAGAATTTGCCACAATTCGCGAGTACACTTAATTTTTTTATTAGAACATTCGGAATTCAAAAATATGCCTTAAAAAGTTCTTAAAATGTTCATGATTCTGAATCATATGAAGCCTTCATGTTCTTACTATTTTAGTTCAAAAAAATCCGTTCCTTTTAATTTTCTCTACTTTAGTTATCGTTTATTGTACTATATACATCAATACAAGCTATGGAATGTTCTAAATTTTAGTTCAACTTTAGCCTACCTTGTTCTTAAGATGTTCTTAACTTTACAATTTTCATATAAACTAAGTTCTTATACAAAAATAAGCGTATTTCTATGGCAAAGATTTACACCTATTTTGAACAAAAGCGTAGGAGACAGGGGGCTGGGGGGTTTACAACTGCTAAATCAATCAATAATTGCAAACCACTCTTTGTTTTAGATAATGGCCCTCCGTATACTGCGGAAAGTAGTCATGAGCATTCAAACTGCGGTTTTCTATTCAATAATGGCAGATGAGAGTGCAGATGTTTCCAACAAGGAACAGCTAGTTATCTGCCTTCGATGGATGGATCAAAACTGTTTTGCGCATGAAGAGTTTATTGGCATGCATCCACTTACTGGGGACCAGGGCCGCCGAGAGGGAGGGGCAGAGGGGGCAGTTTGCCCCAGGGCCTTAGGCTCGAAGGGGCCTCATCAGCTAATATCAAAATTTTTGTCATAGCCTCTTTAGATGTATTCAAGAAACCTCCCAATAGGAATAGCCTATAAGGTTCTCTGAGTGCCTTTAGATTCAGTTTCCCAAAATCCCTTGCATTCTCCCCCTTCTGCTCGCTTCGATCACAGACACAAGGGGCCTCAATTTGTAGTTTTGCCCCCGGGCCCCGAAAACCTCACGGCGGCTCTGACTGGGACTAATGCTAATCAAATAGTTGCTGTAAACAAGGTACACAGACATTCTGCTTGATTCTTATAGAATCTATTGTGAAAAAAATTTTTGGTGTATATTAACTTGCTTCATAAACTCGGCACATTTTTGACCTGCTTCAAGCTTGCAACTCCACCTGTAAACTAAAATCCTTCAAATTATTTCGAATCTTTATCACTGTAGCCAGTTTTTTCGCTGTTTCTATGACCTTTTGTGTCGAAAAACAATGACCAATTCTCTATTCCCCTTGCAAGGGTTTCTTTGAAGTGTTCTCCGGTTTTTTGAAATTCATTTTAAAGATCTTCGTACTAAAATCGATTTTGTTTTAATTTTCAGGATTCTCTATTGAGAATGAATTTAAGACTAGACGAAGCTCGCGGGCAGTGCTATGATGGTGCATCCACAATGGCTGGCTCTAAGACTGGTGTTGCAACCCAGATAAAATCGTTGAATCGGAAATGCTTGTACACACATTGCTACGGGCATGCATTGAACCTGGCAGTTGGTGATGCTATCAAGTCTATTGGTTGTTTGCAGGAAGTTTTTGACACAGCTCGTGAGATTTGCAAGCTTATAAAGAGATCGCCAAAAAGAGATGCAAAATTGGACGAATTGCGGAGTAAGTCATAAAATGATTCAAGAGGCATTCATGCTTTTTGCCCAACACGTTGGACGGTTCGAGGTGAGGCTCTTCAGTCAATCCTTAAAAACTACAATGAGCTGCTTGAGTTATGGGACTGGACACATTCAAAAACTGCAAAGATACTGACATAAAATCAAGGGTTCGTGGAGTGAAATCAATTATGCCCACTTTCGATTTCATATTTGGTTGCAAGTTCGGAGTATTGCTATTACGTCAAACTGATAATCTCAGTCGTACATTGCAAAACCCAAAATTATCAGCTGCTGAGGGAAATGCTATTGCAATGGATGTTGTAGAAGTTTTGTGCAATGATAGGAATGAAGAGTCCTTTAAATTATATTGGGATAAAGTGGTGCTAAAGAAAGAAGAACTCATGCCTGCAAGACTTGATTCTGGTGACCCTTCCAACAGCCATTTTCCAGCGAGTCCCGAGGAGAGTTATCGTCATATTTACTTAAATGCTTTTGATGTGACTATTGAAAGTATTAGAGCAAGATTCAATCATGCAGATTCCAAATGCTATTCCAATTTGCAAGACCTTTTGCTGAAGGCGGTTAAAGGAAAACAATTCGATGAAGACTTTAGGCACGTAGCAAGGTTTTATGGAGATGATGTAAACATATTTCAGCTAGAGGCACAGCCATCACTACTAGCTCCAACAGCTAGGGCAGTGGGATTTGACGTTGAAAGCTTTAATGTCCACGATCTAATTTAGATGTTTCAACAATTAGAAGAATCAAGGATAAGTGCAATGAGTGATGTTCTACTTCTTGGAAAAATATTTATGGTGATGCCAGCCACAAATGCAGTTAGTTAACGATCATTCTCCGCCTTGAAGCGAATCAAGTCCTACTGAAGATCAACAACCAGCAACAACAGGCTGAATCACCTGATGGTTCTACACGTCCACAAGGACAAACTTGATAAACTTGATCTTGTCAAAGTTGCCAATGATTTTGTTGCCTGTGTCGACAGCCGTCGACAAGTGTTTGGAGTTTTTACAACAAATGATAAGGTGGGACCACAAACACATTGAATTACTTAGTTGAGACTTTCTATTCGATTTTAATAATTTCATTTTATTTCTTGAAAATATTTTTTTTGTTTTTTTATCCATGTTTTAGCTCCTTTGTACAAAATATTTATATTTGAGCAAAAAATCAAAAACAAATATGATATAGAGAAGGGCATTTCGGAGAGAAAATGGGCGTTTCTGATAGAAATGGGCGTGGCCCTCAAAAAATTTTCGTGCCCCCCAATATCTAAAACCACCCAACGGGCCTGGTATTTCCCCTATTGTCTAAAAGACAAAGACCACTTTTCTAGCACAAAATTTGGTTTAAAACAAAATATTTCCTTTTATTATGCAAATCAGATAATTTGAATTGAGCCAGTCATAATAGTCCTTGTAAAAACTTCTGCAAGGCCTTTTCTTATGAAAATGTTATGTGTTTCGTACATGAAGTACCTCGATCAATAACCTCGTAATCAGATTTTAACCCGGCAATGTAAACTTGTTTCTTTCTACTACCTGTGGTACTATCCGACGATCGCGAAGCATAGTCTTTGAAATGGATTTTGTTTGGGAGATGAAGTATGGATCCCTTGAAAAACAATGCCAATCAATAAAAAAGGTAGTTAGAAAAGTTAGATATGGTTTAACTTGATGGTATTGTATAGCTACATTCATTATCTGTTTGTATTTCATTGATGTTTTTGGCCTTATTTTTGTTCAATTTTAAACGCCGTGTTTATTCGTCTGGCACCGGATCCTTATGATTAAATGTTATTCGTCCGGCAAACATGCGCAGTAAGTCTTTGCGCTTCACATGTTAACTTGATGGATCTGGTCTGGTTTGTTCATGAATCTTCTTCCTGTTTATTGAGGAGACTAGTTTTTTCTCAAATTTTCAGGAATTTTTTCTGTATTAGTTTTCCTTGACATCAAAGGTGCAAATGCATTGTGACTACCCACCCCCAATATTCTCAAAGTTTTCGAAGAAATTTAAGCAGGGGGGGGGGGACCCAAATTACGCCACATAGCCAAAAAGTTTGTAAGTTTAGCATTACCTCGTCTTCGTAAAATACTTCGTGTCCAAAATCGGCCAGTCTGTATAAATATTATTGTTGCCGCTATCGTCCTACTGTCCCGAACGTAATGTTGGCAATAAAAAGAAACTTGATATTGCTCGACAACTCCTTGAAACGAAAAGAATTACATGTTAACGTGAAACATGTTTACGGCCGAAGCGAAGCGAACGGGTGATCATACGGATCCGGTGCCGGACGAATAAACACGGCGAATTTTAAAAAACACCCTGTAGGGTTAAGGTGTGTGGTTATTTTGACCGAAGTAAAGGTGTTTAAATAGGGATATTTCAGAACACCAAAATTTCTTAAAAAAAGCTGCTAGTTTATTCTTTTTCTATATATTTCATGTCCTGAGACTCTGAAAGGGTGTTCCCAATGTGCTAAAAACATGCAAGACAGGCCAAAAAGATTTGGAGTTATTTTCATGGCATTTAAATCAAATCAAATCAAATATTATCATTAAACAAACTATAGGTTTATTACAATGTTAAAGACTAAATATTAAAGTACACACTGTTTAAATATACAATTGACAAACATTTAGAAGACAAATAAGAAGAATTTTACGAAAATGTCATTTAAATCTATATTTTGTTAGGGGCAAGCAGAAAGATCTCTATAGAGAGCTATTGAGGCAACTTGCAGTAGTTTATCATGTATGCCTTAAAGGCATTAAATACTCACTGCATGTGTTATTTGTACATAGTTTGCATTAAGGACTCACATGTGTTATTTGTACACAGTTTACCAGCTGCACCATTTTACTTTTTTGAAATTTAACTGTTGGTATGCCACATTGTTGGGAATATGCCTTTAATGTAATTGGAAGAATTCAGACCTTGAGACCCTCAGGCAGTGGTAGTCATTGGCATAAAGGATGTGGTTGAGTTCATTGGCATGAAATGTTGTTCTGGGAGCATTGTGGTGCCCATAGAGTGGGGGGTGGGGGGAGGCCAAGCTCCCAGATTTTCCAAAAAAGTCTAAATTTTAATACTGGTTCCCTTGGTTGATGCATCAATAAATGCTTTGTAATCAATAGATGACAATACTCTACTCAAGTGAGTATCGATGCAGATTGACAGGGCTGACCCAAAAATGATCTCAATCTGTTTTTACTATTTTCAGATTTGCGAAAGAACACTCTCATTTTGTTGATCTGATAGGTAACCTGACAAGTATTTTGTAAAGATTGTATAGATTATGATATGAAATTTGCAAGTTTTATTTTGAAGTAAGCTGCAGCACAATAACAAAATTTTCCCTGTTGATATCTTTGTTTTCTAAGCATGTTAGGTCATCAGTTTGTGCCCTTCTTGATTCTCATAATCTTTTGGAAGCTCTCTATAAATAACTTGTATTCTGCTTTTAGTTTCCATTCATCCAAACCAAAGTTTTTTGCCATGTTCTTGAAGGAATTCAATGTCTAAATCATGTCTGAAAATCTCTATGGATCCATTAATGAAAAATCAGCTAAAATTCTTTATGTGAAATGATACACCTTCTAGTAGAAGAAAATGCTGTGTCATTTGCAAAGATGAAAGTTTCTTTTTTTGTCCACTTTGGGTATTTTGCTCCACTTCAACAGTGCAAACTTCACCTGTACTTTCTTCCAGTTCATGAGCAAAACAAACTTCTTTCGTTTCTCTCAATACATTTGGAAATTCAATTTGAGGTTCGATTAGCTGTGATTGTGCTATCGCAGCCAGTCTTATTACTGTTTTTTTGTCTGTTTGTAGATACATAGATGCAGGATTAGTTATGTTGAATATCTTGTGAAATACACGAGCAGTAACAACCATTTGGAAGCAAGATATCTTTTGCAGTAAGGCCTTAAGATAACTTATTATCTATAATGCTCTAGTGCTAAACAGCCCTCAAATGCATCTCCAAAGCGATCATACAGTTTGCTAGATTGGGTAAAGAAAACAGTCTACAATACTTTCTAATGTGACCACCACCGCATTGTTAAAGCTCTTTGGGTCTATCTACCCATTCTAGGTCAGCTTCTTTCTGGGCACCTTGTAGAATGTCACTACATTTTTTAGATGACAAGAAGAAAGTATAAAGTTTCTCAATTGTGGGAAGAAAACTTTAGCTGGTAGAGATAATCCTTCAGCCCATGGTCAAATGATCATATACACAAACACTGAGGGGCCTCTCTTTGGATTCTTGTCTTCATATCATTATCATTTTTTTTACCTTGCAGGACTGATTTGCATGACTCGATTAGTTATTTCATCACTGTTCTGTTCTTTTCAACTGTCTTCTTCCTCTTAGATTCCACTCTTATAACTTAATTTGATATTTGAAAACTGATGCATGTTTGTGAACAAAAGGTAGTGAAATCAACAGTCAACATGCTGGGAGGACAGGAAATTCAGTTTCAATGTACCGTCTCATTGCCAATTTTTGCATTGTACCAGCTGTCGTTGAAGAGCAAAAACGGGAACCCTGTTTGGGCTTTGAGAATGCTTTTTGAGGCATATCTCTTGATTTTGGTTGATTTGCACCAGATTTAATATTAATGTTTTCTCCAGAGCTTCATCCATTTTGCTGAGGTCAAGCATTCCTGGATTGGATGTTGCTACATAATACTTTGCTGCTCTGAGTGGAATTAATCACTACCTTCTGCTTCATTTGCAACTTCTTCCACAAGTTATTTCACCAAAGCAAGGGTTTCCACAGTCCTTATCATTTCAAAGAAGATAAGGCATGTGGCTCCTGCAGAATAAATGCAGTTGTTAAAATTTCGTGAGTTTAATCAGCCAGACTAAAAACACCGTCTTATAAGCAACTTTTCTTTAAGTTAAAGTTTAAAATTTTCACTAACAACAATGCATGTATCTTTTGAAGTGGCCCAATCAAAAACCTTGAGGTGCCTGTAAGTCGACTTCCTCAATTTCTGAATTGACCCGACCCACTCTGCAGAACTGTTTCTTATTAGAGGATTAAGATTGAAACCAAGACAGCCCCCTTCATTGAACACTGCAGTGTTCTTGCATTTTGCAGAGAAGGCCATGGTCGACAGTGTCAAATATTTATTTAGATCAAGGAATACTTACCCACCAGTTTTCCAGTGTCCAAACCACTATACCAGCAATCAATGTTTTTAAGTAAGCAGGTCAATGTAGAATGGAGTTTTTAGAAGCCTGGTTTCCCAGGACAATTAAAGCTCTTGCTTACCACCTGGTAAACATCTGGTTGATCGTTTTCCAAGATTCCTTCTTGTTTCCGTGATCATAACCAAGTCTCTCCAACAAAAATTACTGCCTTTTCAATTTAGCCTTTAGTTTAGCCCTCTTCTTTACTGCACAGCCTCCACTTTTGTTGATGTTGATCCTCCATGTGCATCATACCAGCCCTCTACTGTATTGATGTTCTCTCTCTACTTTACTGATTACTGTCTCCACTGCACCGAACAACCGCTTGTTCCAGTTTATCCTTGTTCTTATGTGCAAAGAAAGGCCAGTTTTCATAAAGGGATCTTGCATTTTGTTTGAGGCGGATAGCAGAATTTTTTGTAAACTAGGGAAAACCTGTTTTACTCTTTTCACATTCCAAGCAAGTGTCAATGCACGGATCAACTTTCCTTCTTATCTCTCTGAGGCGTGACAGACTAAAGACAGCACGTCGGTTTGCAATCTCAAATATCCGTTTTATCTCTCATTTTATTGCTTTATAGAACCAACCAAAAGAGACGTTCACACAGACTTGATCTAAAATAACGGAGATATTTGCAGCTATAGACACCTGTCAATGTGCCAAAAAATGTTCCCGTGGCCTGAGAGGCCACCTCACGTGTGAGATTATTTTTATTGTCTTGTTCTTCACCCTTAGAATAACCTGAAGCTACTTAAACGAATCTACCATGTGCGAAAGATTACAAAGGAGTCACAAAAAGAACGAAAGTTTGTATAATATTTCATAAACTCAACAGCTTGCAAACATTATTTTAAAAAATTTTTGCTATTAAGCCTAGCCGCAAGCAGTTTTGGAAAAGCTTTTTAACCGCGAAATCGCATTGACTTATTCCCCACATCGTTGGCACCGTAGATGGCTTTCCGTTTTTCCTTCTGCGAGCACCGGTTTTATCTCAATGCAATAGAGAAGTTGATAAGAAGAAGAGAACTAAACGAAAATTACGTGTTTGCACACTAGGGCGTTTCATATTGATCTTAACATTAAAGTATGCCTTGCAATGTGAATAATTTGCCACCATTAAATTTAAACTATGAAGCAAACATTAACCGTATCGTCACTTAAGGATAGGGAAACACCCCAGATGAAAAGACGTAAACATCAAATACAATACAAACCTTTCCATATTAAACACATTGAGACAAAGTATCAAATATCGGAGAAACCTTTAAAGATTGGATGTAAATTAGATTATACAGCAAAGGATGCTAGCCACATTGTGAAATGTAATGGCTCCAAAACATTACTCGGATGTGCACGACCCATTATTTGACGATAAACTGTCAAGACTTTTTAATGTTACAGATGCTAAGCCACCCTAGGCGAAACAAGTTCTACTCTACTTAAGACCTATACAACACTTTAAAACTTATTTTATTTCTAGCGTGTTGCCTGTTGATTATGACGTTTTTAAATGATTTTTTCTACCATCCTGTTTACGTGTTTAGTTTGAGTGTGAGACTTTAATTATAGCATAAGCTGTAAAGGCCCAAGTGTGGTATGAAAGGAACTTTTGTGAAGATAAAAATGTTATTTTTTGCGCAAAAAGCACGAAATTCTGGTTGCTAGCAAACTGTTGAGTTTATCTACAGATTATGTAATAATAAATATATCATATGATGTGAAATGTAGACAATGATAATATAATAACTAAAGTCGGAGGGAAGGAAAGAAGAAAAGTGTGATTTTAGAATATTTTCCAATCAACGTTTTCTTCTGAGTGCCTCTAACTCGCCTACTAAGGAAAAGTGATATTTACATAAATTGAATTGAAAGGATGCTTTAAGCGTCATGGCACATCTTGAATAACTTTTTGTTTGTCAATCAACTGTTATTCTGGTTTTCAAAGTACTTGAAAATGCAATTTTGGAAAATGGGTTCTATAAGTTATCGTACTTTTTCCTTGGCTTTTCTCACTTTGAGATTAGAAAGAAATGTTATTGCCAAAATAGTACAAAAAAATAATTCTAAGTTAATGAAAGCATTCAAACTCATCTTTAAATTGTTCAATAAAGGCTCTATTGTTTGTCCACCGAAGTTTGATGAATACTAAATCGTATGTTTTCGATTCTTTCTGTAAAAGAAGAGCCAATTTTGCATTTTCATAAAGTAACTATATATTTCAGATGACCCAGAAAAATGAATTTGGCCTTGCACAATCAAACGCAATGGCATATTTACGGAAACACTTGAGACAGCAATTAATACACCTTTTCAAGATGTGCTGGGCCGAGGCACGCAAGGGTCTGGGGAGAGTTATTTGGTGAAAAATTTTTTGATTCCCGCTCAACGCATTGTAAACAATATTGAAAGCAAGTAAGTTTCTTACATCGCTGCTGATTTCTGTTTGTTATATTCGCTCTTCGTGGTCTGTTATCTTTGGGAAAAGCTTTGTTAAAAGCTCTTGTAAGTACCGGGCTCTGCCAGACCACAAATTTTGGATTTGCTTCGATCCAGCGCACTTTGCAGTGACATCAATTTTGGCCTAGGGGCCTCTCGTGACTGCTGGCTAGGCCGTTGGCATTGGTTGCCGTTCACGAAGAATTCGTAGCAGAATTGTGAATGGGAACTGTGCTGTTTTTGATTGTATCAACAGCACCTAAAACTAAAATTGTGGTAGAAGAAGCCTTGTGAAACACACACTGGAATGACACATGGTGAGTGCCCGTGTCATCAATCTTTTCGTTTGCACACTTTTCCAAGCAAGTTGAGGTTTGGTGAAATCAGAGATGGCTGGACTCGTGCACTTAACCGCGTAACAAAGCGGAAAACTCCTTGGCAACCTGGACCAAGTGACACAGTTTGCTCCAGACATTTTCTTGAAGGTGTTCCAACAGCTCTGAACCCTCTTCCAACTTTTGAGCTGGGATACGAGAAGCCAGCTAAAAAGTCAAGAAGGGAGCTTATCAGGATTGTACCTGAAGCAGATTATGCTGCTGGTATTGAACATAATTCAACATTTTCACAAGATGAGCCTGAAAAGGGCTCAATTGAAGGTAAACGCCAATCATGTGCAGATAATGATGTTTTATCAAGTGGTTTGCGAGACGACCTGAACAAGGCAAGAGAGGAAAATCTGGCATTGGACGAGTCAGTATGTGCATTAACAAAAGAAATGACAAGGTTGAGGGTGAAACATTCTACAAGGGAAGGCTTTTCGATACAAAACATTAAGCATGACTCAGATATGACTTTTTACACTGGACTTTCCATGAAAGTTTTTGATTGCCTTTGTAAACTTTTAGAGCCATATGTACCTAACTTTATTTACTGGAGGGGAAGAAAAGTTTTGTGTGCCAAGCCTAAGGGGCAAAGAAGACAACGGAAATAAAAAATTTCATGTAAGAGCCAATTGTTATTGGTACTTATCAGATTGAGACTGGGTGTACTGGTACGAGATTTGGCAATAAGATTTAACATCTCAGTATCTGCATGCTCAAATATATTCACCTTATGGATCAAGTTTTTGTCTTCTACAGTTGCAAATGTACTCATAAAATGGCTGCCGAAAGATGTCATAGTTTCAAATCTTCCGGATGTATTTAAAAAAGCAGGTTACTCAAAAACTAGATGCATTATTGACTGCACCGAGATAATGATTGAAAGACCAAAATCTTTACACGTTCAAGCAACTACCTGGTCCGATTATAAGAAGCACAACACTGTGAAATATTTAATAGGAATTTTCCCATCTGGGTACATTATGTTTCGTTCAGATAGTTATTGGGGTAGAGCTAGTGATCAACATATTTGTCAAGATACTTCTTTTTATGAAAAGCTGGAGTTTAATGATGAAATCATGGCTGATCGTGGATTTCAAATACGGGAGGATTTACTACATTATTACTGCAGTCTCAATATTCAACCTGGAGCCCGATTAAAGGACCAGATGACAGAGGCTGAGTGTAAAAGGACAAAAGAAATTGCAAATTTACGGATCCATGTGGAAAGAGCTATTAATCGAATAAAGACATACAGAATCTTGAAGAATGTTGTTCCAATAACATCATTACCCTTATTGGATGACATTATGGTTACATGTGCTGCATTATGCAACCTTAAACCACCTCTAATCAAATAGAAATCTTTCTTGCAACGAGTAATTAAACTAAGAGGGGAATAATCATGCACAATTTTTATGACGAAAGTTTTTCCATCAAGATAAAATAATGTAAGAATATTTAAGAAGACATGATTTCTATAAGAAGTTTCTATGAAAAAATATATGGAACATAGTGGTTTATGTAGAAATTATTTAGAATGGTTTTTAATTTGTCCCAGGATGCATTGTCAAATGCAATAATTTCCTAGTGCTCACCATGAGGAGTCCACACATGAAAAATGTTATTTGTCACACCAGTTACTGCCATTTGCACTTGACATTGAGTGTAATAAGAATGACTTTTCTTCAAATGATATTTGCCGTTCTCATCTGTTGTCATAAATGCCAGTATTGCATCTTTATCAGTCGGTGAAAGATGCCTGGTTGCAAATGGGCATTTGACTTCCAGACTTCTTCTTCCACAACAACTGCAGATTACAATTCTGTCAAGACTTCCTCCAAAAAACAACATATCCTTACAAATTTTTAGCCCACTTTCCATGATCACAACATTTTTATGGGCTTTCTTGAAATTTTCTGCAAAATACTGAAACTGCCTCTGCTTCCATCTCCCTGCCATACCTTAGTGCTGGTACATTATCGTTTAGTTTTTGGTTGCCTCTAACGCATGCTAGAGTGTTTGTAAAATCAATTTATTCAGCTGATTTCATAGCAGTTTCCATACGGGTTTTGACTTAATGGGCTTTTGATGCTGTAATGACATGTTGTCGAGCTTTATGCCATGATTCATTAGCCTGCTGCCCTTTAGTGGCTTCTTCTGTTTCTGCGATATTTGCATCTGTCATTTCTCAGATAGGTTTTTTATGAAATCTTCCCCAGTCATGGAAATAGCAACCATGTCTGCATGAGTTTGAAATTTTGTCACAGTTGGTTGTACTGTTGTCCTTTGAACAGTTTTAGCTTCTGCAGTAAAAATAATTGATTCCTCCTCTACACAAATTTCTTTCATAGAGCTCAGAATGTCTTCAAATGTAAGATCACATGGCTTTTCTACATCTGGCAAAAAAAGTTTTCTTAGAGAACAGTTTAATTCATTTTTTGTCTTTGTTCTTCTACCGAAATCCCCTCTTGATAACTTCCTATTTTTAAGTTTGGTTGGCTTCACAACAGCATTATTAGGGAGCCATTTGCAAGGCTTTGAAGTACATGATGGGTTTGATAGTCCCATCCTTACTGCAGCTTTAATGCGAAATAATGCTGCAGCTACATGATTGCATGTTTGGAAAACTCCAGGCAAGCCAATATTTTTCCACTTGACTTTTCGATGCATACCCACAGCTTGTGCGGAGGGTCTGAGATTCTCTGTGAAGGTTTACACTTCCCTATGAACAAGCATAATTTACTTTGCTCTGTAATCTGATGGTAACTGTGTGGGTATAACCAGCCCTCTGCATAAAAGTTATAAGCCTTAGATGTTTTATAGTCATTTAAATGACTGGAAGCAAGGTTGCTGGGATGAAAAGCTAAGAAATTGAAAATGTCAGGATAAAGAGTTTGAGGCCAATGTATGACGCTATTTTCTTCTGATACCCATCCATCTTTTATGCTAAATGGATCTGGTATTGTTTCATCAAGTACTTTGAGTCTATTCTCATAGTCTCTTTCAAGTTCAACTCTTGCTTGTTCTGCAGTTTGAACAACTTGCACATTATTTTCAATGGCAACAAAGGCCCTTGCTACCAGCTCACCTTTTTTCCCAGTCACTCGTAGTCCTCGCAAACGTAGAAATGCTTTTAATTCGTAAACCTTCATAGATTCAAGCTCTTCAATATCCATTTTGCCAATTCCAATAACAGATATAAATCTAAACTCGTATTAGTCAGGCAAACAAAAAAACGAATTCTTCTTCGTGAACGGCAACTAATGCCAACGGCCTAGCCAGCAGGCACGAGAGGCCCCTAGGCCAAAATTGAATTCACTGCAAAGTGCGCTGGATCGAAGCAAATCCAAAATTTGTGGTCTGGCAGAACCCGGTACTTACAAGAGCTTTTAAAAAAGCTTTCCCCAAAGATAACAGACCACAAAGAGCGATTATAACAAACAGAAATCAGCAGCGATGTAAGAAACTTACTTGCTTTCAATATTGTTTACAATGCGTTGAGCGGCAATCAAAAAATTTTTCACCCAATAACTCTCCCCAGACCCCTGCATCTCGGCCCAGCTTAATCTTGAAAAGGTTTATTCTGACGTCGAAAATGATGTAGTTGTACTGAAAAACCACTTGTATTTAACGAGGAATTAACTACTTCCTTGTTCAAATTAAATAAGTAAAGACCCTCAGTGAAAGCGTTTATGTTAAAAAAGTGCTAAAAAGGTTAAGCAATGGTAATTTAGGTAATTGTGGGTACTTCATCAATGGAAGGAACAAGATTAACGAATGCATTATCATCAGCTACATTAAGGTGAAATAAATGTAGAATGTGTATAAGAAGTCAAATAAAGAACTTAAAATTGATCTAGCCCGGTGGTTGGAGGGGGAGCATCACCACCCAAACGGCGAATTTTGGAGACCTAATCCACCAAGCCCAGTTTTTTGCGTAGATTTCAGTTCTGGGTGGCGATCAGCTATTTGAGAGGGCTTTTCGGAGATATGGGGGGTCTTAGGTAGAAAAATTTAGGGAAATCTTAATAATGCTGTTCTCTATGAATAAATTCTTATAGCTCAGTTATACATGGTTATCTAGAATCATATATACATATGTAAGGGTTATTGTTCCTCAAAGACACGATATTATCTTAAGGGGGCGCTTCGGGATTCTTGAGGGGGTTGGCTAGTCTACTGAATGTAGGTGCCGTGAGTCAGCTCTTCTGATTTTTAACATACTTCAACTGAAAAAATGTCTACTCTTCACACAAATTCACACGGTCCCACGAGCTTTAACAGTCTTTATCGGGAAAAACTAGTATATTAATCGTATCGTTATGAATCCCAAAGATGAGCACTGCTAAAATAATTATTCATCTAATTTCACTTGAAACTTCAAGAAAGGGCTTATTCATCCTCTTCATCGGAAGATGCGTAATCAGCCGTTTCAGCAACTGTTTCAGCATCTGGTTCAGCTTATTCATTGGCGATCAGTAGCTCACAAATATCCTCTGGGTACGCCTCAGATACCCATTCATACAAAAAGTCGTCCTTCCAACTATGCATCATTGGGTTATCTTGGACAATCATGAGATGTGGAGCTTGTCTCCACGTTCTTGCAACAAAATTTACTCGTTTGATATGGAGCAATAGGCTTCTTTTGCACGGTGATTACGATGAAAGATCTGTTATCTTCTCATCTCTCGTGAAATTCTTCCAAAACATCTTCCTTCTGGCATCATCTACTGATGTAAGCCTTTTCTCACCGTACAAGGAACAAACAAATTTTTCTAATCCAGCAGTTACATTCTCAGAAACATCATTCACCTGTCCTAATTCTTAGAAGATTTCTAGGAATTCTACATTTTCCTGTATTAGTTTTCAGCACTGGACTTTGCCTTTCCTGAAAAAGGATGAAACGTAATCATTTCCCGTGAACGCATGGATTCCAAGAAGTGCTTGTTTTTGTGCTAGTGACTGTTCACATTTTGTGAGATCTAAAAGCTTATTGCCTTTTCATGTCCCATTTTCAATCAAAATGTGCAGGATTGAGTGTTCATTGGCGGGTAGAATAATTGGTTTTAATTGGGTAGAACAAGAACGCATGACACAACTTGATTCTTGACCCCCGTTATTTTGCATTGCAAAGTGAAGTAAGTAAAAAAATTTTTGTATCTGCCTCTTCATGGTTTGTCTGGAACTCTTAAACGATATCGACACTTCTGTTGCTAATCTTGGTACATCGATCCGATCTTGCAAAATATATAGTTCTTATTCCAAGCAAATCTTTTTTTTCAGCCCAAACTTCCTCTACCAATTCAAACAAGCGTTCTTTGTTATTCCAATTATTTAGGAAAGAGGTGAAATTCGGAGGGATTCTGATTTCTGGCGTCTTTATAACAAATTCTTCACCTTCTCCACGGAGTGCTCTCTCTGAATTCTATATCCATTAGCAGTTTGGCTGCTAATTCTCTAAATGTATTTGGGACATTTACAGTTGATCGGATGGTTGCAATTAAATCAAGAGCGTAACATGACGGATTTGAAACAATTTCTTCATCAGCTATTATCGAGAACAAAGCTGCATCCAGCAGCTTGCTTTTTGCAGTTTTTCTTCTCGCACCATTACTGGTTGCAAGCGCAAGAGGCACAGGTGCGAGAGGAAAGGAAAGAGCGTTGTCAATATCTATAAGTGACTGCTCTTTAAACGACGTTGTGATAAGAAGACCTAATGTTTCTCTTTCAACTGTGACGTATCGCGATTTACCTTTGCTTGTTACTTTCAATTTCTTCACAGCACTGTCAAAGCCTTTCCATTCTACTCTCTTGATTGGATCGAAAAATGTAACTCCTGATTCGTCACCTGAATCCAGTCGCTTGTTGAACTCTGTAGATTATTATTATATCCGAGTTGGAATGCAACGAATAATATCACGTGTGTTTCTCAGCAAGATAAGCAATTAAAGATATATGAGTATTCTTACATGGAGTATTAACTAAACACTACAATGCTCCCCTTTTTTTTTTAAAATAAACTAAGCGACGCGTCCAAGCTTTTAGTCAATTTCTTTTTTAATTTATCAAGTTTGATGGTATGACAAATCCATATCTTCTAACTGGTATCCTTGACCGTTTAGGCCTTACATTTTGATTGTTCTCCATCTCATTGGTTTCTGTCTCTGGTTCATCTGTGTCTCTGCCTGTGTAGCTCTTCTCAATGTCGCTATCACTATAATCATCATCTTCTTCTCTTGTTGTTTCAAAGCGTGGAACTTTCTTGAAATGGGATATGTTTCGAGTTATGATATGTCTTTTGTTCTTTGCTATTATTCTAGTTCCTTTGCGATTTATAACAGTGAATCTTTCTGGGCTAAATCGTGAGGTTAACTTATTTCTTTTCCTTTGTAAGCAAATTACAATGTCTCCTTCTTTGATGTCTGATTCTTTGACATTGTGTCGTTTGTCGTAATATTCTTTGTTTTTTTCTTTTCTTTGTTCAATGTTCTCTTTGGCTTCTTTATGTCTGTTTATTACTTTCTTGGCTGGTAGTTGGGGTAAGTGTCCTCTGATCTTTCGATTATACAGCAGTTCGCATGGTGCTATCTTTGTCGTTGAATGAAGAGTCGTCCTATACGAAAGTAGGAATCTTTGGAGTTCTTGTTTCCAGTTTTTGCCTTCTAGATGAGCTGCTTGTAACAATTTTGTGAGTGGTTTGTTGAAATTCTCAACATTTGCATTTCCTTGTGGCCACAGTGGAGTGCTTGGTTTCCACTTAATGCCCAGTAATTTTACGTATCTTTCGAATTCTTCTCCATTGAAAGGTGGTCCATTGTCACTTGAAAGCTTGACAGGTATACCGTGAGTGGCAAATATTCGATCTAGTTTTGGAATTACTGCAGGGGCTGAGGTAGAGTGTACGATTTCTACTTCTGGGAACTTTGAGTATTTATCAATTGCTACTAATAAATACTGTTGAGTATTTGGTATTGGTCCAAGGAAGTCTATAGCTACATCATACCTCGGTATGTCCTCTGTGGGTGTTATTTGCATTGGCTCCACTGGCATATTTGTACCAACTGCTTGACAGGAGCTGCATTCTTCAATCAATTCTTTGACTTTTTGATTCATATTTGGATACCAAATCTTTTCTCTCATTAGACTCTTCGTTTTCTCGAGGCCTTGATGGCCTATATGTGCTAATTTTGTTGCCCTCTCTTGTAAAACTTCTGGTATTATGATTCTGCTACCTTTCATTAAAATATCTTTTGTTTTGTTAATTGTAATCTCTGTGGCACACCTTTTATATGGTTGTATTTCTTTGTCTTGCGGATTCCATTGCCCTGTTTCTAAGGCTTGCTTAACTTTTTGAAGTACACGGTCTTTGGTGGTTTCTTCTTTTATCTCTTCTAATGTCATTGACTTCGGAACTGTGTGTCTAATGACGTAATTAACATACTGTTCAGCAATACGTTCCTGTGAACTCTGTTTTACTGCAACATCGATTGGATGTCGACTGAGGTAATCGGCTTCATTTGTTTGGCCACTCTTGTAAATAACATGAAAATTATAAGGCTGTAATCTCATGATCCATCGCTCTATCCGAGCTGGAGGTTTTGATCTTGGATTATTAAATATAGCCTCTAGTGCCTTATGATCTGTGATAATATCAAATTCGGCACCTAATAAGAACAATCTGAAATGTTCTACGCCCCATACGAGTGCTAGCCCTTCAATGTCTGTTTGTGAATAACGACTTTCAACTGGGCTAAGAGCTCTGCTTGCGTATGATATAATTTGATAACCACCATTTGTGTTTGTTCTCTGTGCTAAAATACAACTGATTCCTTTAGGAGAACCATCAACAATCAGAACACTTCGTTTCTTGGTATCAAAGTAAGCTATCACTGGTGCTTGGGTCAGTTTTTGTTTTAACTGATTAAAAGCTCTCTGTTCTGCAAGTGTCCACTTGAACTTTACATTTTTCTTTGTTAACTCTCGTAGTAGCAGGGTAATGGTTGCGTAGTTGGGAATGTAATCACTGCACGTGTTGGCCATTCCCAGGAAGCTACGTACTTCTGAAGGGTTCTGCGGAGGCGCAACATTTTGAAGCTTTGTCACTCTTTCAGGATCAGGTTTGGTACCTTTTTCAGTAAAGATTAGACCATAGAATTTAATTTCTGGCTGTAGAAAATGACATTTTGGTCCCTTTGCTTTGATGTTCAAATCAGATAATCTTTGAAGACAACTCGCCAGTGCTGCATCGTGTTCTTTACGATCTTTGCCAAAAATGATGATATCATCGGCAATATTTTTCACTCCTTTTATGTCAGTAAGATTACGTTGTAAAATATTTTGGAATAATTCAGCACTACTGGAAGTACCATAAGAAAGTCTTGTGTATTGGAAAAGACCTTCATGTGTTGAAAATGTTGTTATAAAACGGCTTTCTGGGTCTAATTCGACTTGATGAAAGGCCTGTTTTAAATCAATCTTTGAAAAATATCTAGCGCCATTTACTTCAGCTTTAAAGTCGTCCAAAGTAGGCATGATATGTCTCTCTCTAATAATTGCCTTGTTAGCTTCACGCATATCAACGCAAATTCGTGTTCCTCCATCTTTCTTTGGAACGCATACAATGGGTGAAACCCAGGGGGTTGGCTGGTCTACCACTTTCTCAATGATTCCTTGCTCTGTCAGTTTCTCTAGTTCTTTAGAAACGGCTTTCCTCATGTGATATGGTATTCTTCTTTGCGGTTGTAGTAATGGTGTTACATCATCTTTGATAATGTAATTTTCCTTTAAGTTTTCCTTCTCCTATGAACACATTTCTATATTGATCTAGCAGACTCTGAATACTTTTGTCGTTACTTGTTGGCACTAATAGCTTCTTGTCAGCGTTATTTTCGTGAAAGGTTCCCTGCTTGTCGTCTGGAACAATTTCCTTTTGCGCTGTCATCCCTGTTACTTTGTGTATGAATTGAATAAGTGCTAGATCTTGTGCTGTTTTCGCACTGAGTAAGTTACCCCCGTTTCCTTCAACAACGTAGAAATTTGAAATTGTGTAGCGGGACTTCGACTCTACGGATGCTTGAAAGCAGCCTTTTAGCTTCAAAGGCGTTGAGAAACCATAAGCAAATATTTTTGTGTTGGTTGGTGCCAAAGTGACTTTATCCATAATGTTTTTATAGGTCAGACCATCCACTACATCTACAGTAGCCCCCGTATCGACAAGAAATTTTATCGGTTCGGATTCGTTTACCCGAAGGAAGGCCTTGTGATTAGACTGTTTTCCCTTGTTAATAGTGTAGGCATATTCGTCCTCTGAAGAACTGTTTTCTCCTGCGTAATTTGTTGAAACTGCTCTTGCCTTGTGTATTTTGTGGCTCTTTTGACCGTAGTTTTGTTTTGATTTTTCAAAATTGCTACCTTGTGTAGTTTTCCTTGGCTGAGGTTTCCTCTGTGTACGATAAACATCTTTTTGTTTTCTACACATTTTTGCGAAATGTCCTTTAAGACCACAATGTGAGCAATTCGCGGTTTTAGCCGGACATGGTTGTTTGGAGTGTGGATACGAGAAGCCACACCTGTAGCATGTCTTTTCTGCCCGTATTTCGTTGACCTGTAAATCTTGGAAAGTTTCTTCGATTCCTGAAGCTTGAGCAGAACTGACTTCCGCTTTTCCTCCCTCGATCAACATGTCTGTCAGTTTATATTCAGGGTCTCGGAGTGCTTTTCTCCGTAGACGGTTAGACGTTCCATTGCAAACTATTTGCATCTTGATTTCGAAATCAGTATCGCTGAATTTACAATGCGTTGCAAGGGTACGCAGTCGTGTGTGGAACTCATCTATCGATTCATCTGCCCTCTGCTTCGCTTGGCGAAAATTGTAGATTTCGAAAATTGGGTTTTTGGCTGGTTCGAAGTGCTTGGTTAACGCTTCTTTCGCTGTCTCATACTCTTCACCAGTATCAGTTAAAGTTTTAAAAATTTCATGCACTTCTGGCCCCGCTTGGTATAATAATAAGGCACGTTTTCGTTTGTCATCCGTTATGTCCGCCGCAATGAGATATGTCTCAAATCGTTCGATCCAGTTCGTCCATCGTGCTCCAGTGTTTGTGGGGTCCGATTTTGGATGGAATTGTGGCATTGGCGAAACATTATTTGCAGTAGCCATTCTAGCAGTGAATCTATTTCATTTTATTATCCTCGTCGCCATTGTAGATTATTATTATATCCGAGTTGGAATGCAACGAATAATATCACGTGTGTTTCTCAGCAAGATAAGCAATTAAAGATATATGAGTATTCTTACATGGAGTATTAACTAAACACTACAAACTCAAGTTGCAATCCACTCCCTCTATCCTCTCCTGAAATGAGAAGTTCTGCAACTTCAGTTGGGAGCGGTTTTCCGGAAACAAGACTGAAAAACTTCTACTTGTCCAGTGTACTATCAAATGGATTGATGAAATCTTCCTTCAGAGCCTCAACAACTTTCATAACACGATCTTCAGACCTTTTTATGTCTGTTGCTCGTAAGCATTTAAGTGGATAACTGATAGCCTGAGCAATTCTAGTAACAATGATAATCAATGACCAATGGTCAGCCGTCCGACCTCCCTAGTTGTCCTCTTGAATTTATCTAAAAAACCTTACAATGATTCTTTTGCTATCATCAAACAATACTGTATGATAAAACAATGCTCAGCTTCACTGGCTTCATCTAAACTTGTAGAGTAATTCTACCTTGAAAAATTTTTTCAGCTCAAGATGGCCCCCCATGCGCCCCCTTAAGACAATATCATGCCTTTGAGAACCAAATACTCTTAAATAGCTATATCTGATGCTAGATAACCATATGTAACTGGTCGTGGTGGATTAGGTCTCCAAAATTCTCCATTCGGATGGTGATGCTCCCTCTCCAGCCACCGGACTAATCCTTCTATGGTTGTCTGATAATCACATTTAGTCATTGTTAATCGAGAGTCTATAGGGTGAATATCAAATGAAACCTTAACATGCATCTCAAACTAACTAACTAATCCTACGCAATATGTATTATCATAATCACGTGGTGAGGAGGTTATTAAAATGTCATTGATGTCAAGACATCATATCTCTCCCTCACTTTGAATAAAATGTTTGTAAAATATGAATCATTTTAGTATACGTAATTAAACCTTTTGAACGAACTTGAACGAGAATATAAAGAAAGTTATAATTACGAATAATGAATGTTTTGTCCGTATCTTTGAACTGGTTGTCTGTTCCTAACGGGATAGCGAGCATTGTTCTCTCCTTCGGCTGCTAAAAAATTATCAATATCCTGATCAAAATGGTCAGTCCCAGTTACACTATCCGAGTCATCATCAATTTTTCCAGCAAACTTCTTGAAAAACGAGATATTTCGCGTAATATAATGTCCATTTCTCAAGACTGTGACTCGACTTCTTCTTCGCTTAACTACCTTGTATGGTTTTGGATTATATCGTGTTGACAGCTTGTTCTCTTTTGTTTGACGAACCAGAACGATATCCCCAACAACGATTTCTGAAGATTTTGCTCGAGATTTCTCATCTGCACGAGTTTTCATTTTGGCTTTAGCGACCAAATTTTTTTCTTTCAACTGTTGATGAATGTTACTGTTGTTTTCTCTAACCGGATGTGGCAGTTTAGTTCGAATATTGCGATTAAATAACAATGTTGCTGGCGAGTGTCCTATAGTAGAGTGAGGAGTTGCCCTATAATTCAAGAGAAACTTGAAAATTGCACGTTTCCAATCTTTTCCTTCAATGTTTGCGGTGCGAATAGCCTTTTCAAGTGGCTGCATGAACCGTTCCACTTCCGCATTTCCTTGGGGCCACAGCGGTGAACTAGGCCTGTGTTTTGCTCCAAACTCTTTCATAAACTGATAAAATTCCTGTCCAGGAAAAGGAGGTCCATTGTCGCTCTTAACGCATTGTGGCAATCCATGCATGGCAAAAATTCGTTCCAACTTTGGTATTGTAACTTTCGATGAGGTTGAGCTCACGATTTCTACTTCTGGGAATCGGCTATAGGCATCGATTACAACCAGGAGGTATTCACCCCCAGGAAATGGTCTGCAGAAGTCAATGTTTACAGTGTGCCAAACTTCAGGAGGCAAATCTGTCATTTCTAAAGGTTCTGGTCTACTCTTTGAACTTGTTGCTTGACACGGAATGCATGTTTCGTTAGTTTGTTGAACAAGATTGTCAATGCCAGGAAACCATACCTTTTCCCTCAACAATCTCTTAGTTTTTACGACGCCCTGATGGCCTTCATGTGCGATTTCGATAGCTTTTTGTCGTATACTCGTTGGCAAGACAATGCGTGAACCTCGTAAAATTATTCCAGTGTCTTCAGCAATAGAAAGTTCATCTCTGAATTTACTGAATGTTTTTATTTCAACCGTCGAAGTTTCTGGGTCAAGATCGGGCGCATTAATGAAGTTCCATTGATTTGTTTGGATCAAATGTGTAAGATGTTGCATAGTTTTATCGGATTGCGTTGCGTCTTGGATTTCCGACTGTGTCATTGCTTTTGGCACGGCATGACTGACAAGAAAGTTTAAATACTTCGCTGAAATGGCCGCAAATTCATCGGTATGCACTTTTGTAGAAGTAGGATGATGGCGAGATAAAAAATCGGACGGATTGTCTAGGCCTTTGATGTACTGTATGTCAAAATCATAATCTTGCAGCCGGAGATTCCATCTTTCGATTCGTGCCGGAGGTCTGGACTAGGGTTTTTTAGGATCATCTCAACTGGCTTACAATCGGTTATAAGTGTAAAATGTGCGCCATAAAGATACAAATTCAATCGCTCAATAGCCCAAACAATGGTTAGTGCCTCTCGTTCAGTTTGAGAATATTTCTTTTCTACGTCTGAGAGTAAACGACTGATGTAGGCGACAATCTTTCTGTCATCTTGATCTGCAGATTTCTGAGATAAAATAGCGGACAGTCCGGTAAGTGATGCATCTGTCACGAGCTCGGTCTCTTTGTTTCGATCGAAATAAGCCATGACTGTGCTGCTTTCGAGTGCAGATTTCACAGCTTGAAAGGATTTGGCATGCTGCGATGTCCAGCGGAAAGTTGCGTGTTTCTTTGTTAAATCTCTCAATGGCTGTGTCAGGTCACTAAAATTACGAATGAACTTTGAACAGTCGGTTGCTAAGCCAAGAAGACTTCTGACATCCTTTGCTGTAGTGGGCGGAGGAGCGTTGTGGATGGCTTCAACTTTAACCGGATCTGGTGATATTCCTTCATTTGAAAATACAAACCCAAAAATGTGAGCTTGTTTTGATAAAACACGCATTTGTCTTTGTTGAGAGATAGTCCTCGTTCTGAAAAGCGTTGAAAAGCTGCTTTAAGGGTGTTGTCGTGTGCGGCTTGCGTTTTCCCGTAAACAATTACGTCATCGCTCATGTTGATAACATTTGAACATTTGGAATGTCGCGGATCTGGTCATGAATGACTTGTTGAAATATTTCACTCGCTGAGTTCGTGCCAAAATAAAGCTTTCTGTAACGTCGTAAACCTTTGTGCGTAGGAAATGTTGTAATGTATCGGCTTTCTTCAGCTAGTGTTAGTTGATGATAGCCAGCACGGAGGTCAAGTTTAGAGAAAATCTTTGCTCCGTTCATTGCATGGATTAAGTCATCAACTGTCGGTGTCGGATGACGTTCCCTTTGTATTGCTCTGTTAGCCCTGCGCATATCAACACAGAGGCGTACGTCACCGTCCTTTTTAGGAATGTCAACTAGATGCGAAACGAATGGGGTTGGACCTTGAACTTTCTCAATGATTCCTTGCTGTTCCAATTTTTCAAGTGCGTCAGAAACTTTCTTGCGCATATGAAATGGAATACGTCGAACTGGTTGAGCAACAGGGGGCACACTTGGGTCGATATGCAATTTGACCGCAAAGTCCTTGAGATCTCCAATCCCTGCAAATATGTGCGCGAACTCGTTAAACAAATTTTCATGTTTTGATTTCGGTTGCTCTTCCAGTCTATGAACCTTCACTTGAATAAGACCTAAGGTAGTAGCTGACTGATAGCTGAGTAAACAACCATGAACTTCGGAAACGGTGATTTTGTGGCTGGATTGTAGAGTAGCTTCAAATTTCCCCAAGATCGGCAATTGTGTGGGAGAGCCATATGCAAAAACTCGAATTTTAGAACGATGGAGGGGTAGTGTCTTAACTTTTTGCATCCTGTTGTAGGTGGATTCATCACGAACTGACTGGTGTTTTGTGGGTGCAACTTCCTGTTTGGGTTTGCTTCGACAAACAGCAGCAAAATGATTAGCTTTATCACACTTTGAACAGACTTTTCCTTTTGCGGGGCAGTGGTTGTTTTTGTGAGGCCATGCCTACCACAATGCCCACAGGTGTTTTATTAAGGAGGGAACGAGGGGTTGCCTGTCGCTTGTTTGGTTGGCCTGCTGATGGAGATTTTCGACGAATGGAAATCTTGTTGGTAGTTTCCTCTGCGATTTCCATTGAAGCGAATGTTTGCTCGATTCCTGTAGCGTGAATCTCGCTTGCTTCCAGCGCACGAGCTTTAGCAAGTAAATTTGCGAGAGATACATCAGTTTCAAGAAATGCATATCTCCGGAGTCGCTTCGAGTTTTTCAAAAGTGGAGTGGGGTACGTGCCCCCTGTGCCCCCTCGTTTCCTACGTTTATTTGTAGAAGTCATCCTGAAAAAAACTTTCATTCCCCATTCCCCAACATTCCCTATCCTAATTCCCACTTCTAGAATTCCCGCTTCTAGACTTAGCCTATACAGATATACTACTTGTGAGGAAATTCAGAAGTTGTTTTTAAGAGTTTTACATTAAATTTGGTGATCAGGTAACCATTATTAAAGAAGTTGTCAATCGTGATATTCTGTCAATAAGAGGGCTTTTACTTAACGCGAAAAAAATCAGGATAGTAAATTGGTGGCGGACTTTTGAAGAATGTTTTTTTTCAGCGCATCAGTCCTATCACTTATTCCACGCATACCCTTAAATTTGCGATTCATCTACAATCACTTGCAAAACTGCTCGATTCTTTGCAAAAAACAGGAAAATGGACCTAACCTACCCAACCCCTCACAGTCAATGTTGGTCCCACATAAAATGATTTGTACCATAGTCCTACACAAAACAAGGTGCCTCTGTTTTACATTAATATTGACACGGGGGGAGAGGGGTTGAAACCTGGGATTTTTGCCGTGGGGTCCATTAATTTTGCTAAGGATTATTTGAAAGTTTGGGTTTCTATTTGCATTATTCCTCCTGTTCCATTCTGACCGTGTCTGCGTTTTTTCTGGTGTTGCTAGCGGCAAGGTGTACATTATCTACCTTATAAAAAGGGTTTTTTGAGGTATAGAAGTTGGCCTTGTTAGTGAATCTATGATTTTTTACAAGTTTATTAAGTGCCACCATTTCTCGTCTTTCAATACGGTGTGGGTCAGATTGTATTCTTTCTTTTAGTAAGCAATGGCTACGGTGTCAGAGATTTATCAAATAGTTTTGGTTAGAGTACTTTTAATTACACGCCGTCTGATGTTAAAAGAAGATTCCCGAAAAGGGGACCTTACCAATAGCCAAACAAAATTGGTCCGCTATGCTTGTTCCTTATATATCTCAACAATGCATGCCAGGTAGGGCTGAAGGGGGACTAGTACTTCTTTTGCCCTCAGCTACAAGTAGGAAAATACCATTTTTCATTCAGTAAAAGTCGATATCGTAGCTGTCAATTTATTTATTTATTAGACTTTCTCTTAATGTGAAAAACATACCTATGTCAGTCACACCCAATATTGACGACAATATCATCAGTACGAACGTGCAGCATATGTATCAGCAAGTTGAAAGGCCTATGTGACATGATGCCAATAAACATAATGTGACATGTCTCAAAACTACTGGGTCATATAACAACATCAGCAACTGAAGGTTCCGACGATTCTAGGCCAAAATTAACGAAACTCACCACTGTTCTCACTTTGGAAAGGCAATCTAGCTTAAAGTAAATTAAGATTTTTACGTACAGTTTCACTCCAATAATCTCTGAGATAATGTTCTTTTAGATCTTCACTTTTACTCGCAGATTATTCAATAAAGCAGTTCAAATATCGCCATTTTGTTCATTAACTCACTGTGGGAGTTCTTAAAGAGAGAAACTGACTTCTTGAAATTTGAGAAGTGAGTTCCGTGTGCATTGTGCACACTGAGACTGTGCCAGGTAATTGACCCAAGAGTTGTCTTTATATCGATAAAAGGTATAGAGGCGAACCAGGAGATAAATGTTGCTGCATATCAGAAATATATTTAAGATCAATATTTCAAACATTTCTCCTTCTTTGTGATAAAGATCAATGCGCTTACTGACAGATTCAATTCTTTTCGCTATAATGCGAGAAGGAATATTGTAAAATACTTTAATAATACGTGTCAAATATTGTTCATCTGTTTCTTACACAACAAGAGACTCCCAGGCATGGCGCGTTGAAGAACCATTTTGCGATGGATCACGATCATGTATGCACAGTTTCTCCTTCGTTTTTCCGTACCGTCGAAATAGTTTTGGAAACTCACAAAAGAGATATGAAACTTGCTATTCATTTTCTCTAATATGGTAACACGGCAATCACCGAGGCCGTGCTAAATGCAGACAAGGAAGTTGACAGTCTTTCCTCTTGTTCCACATTAAGCTCCTTTTGCCGTGCATCCAATGACCTCCCTTTCATTAGCCTTTCGCCAAAATCTTCTCGAAGTTCTACAATTGTTAAGGGGTTCCGTTTGTATAATAACCTTTTGCATTTCAAAAAGAAAACGTCACGGTCATACTACCTTGTATCGTCCTCTGCAAAACCGTAGCTATTAAATCTTTTGCTATGAGCAGACCTTTTTGCGAGCTGATAGATACGCATATCCGTGTCTTAATGATACCCGCCCGATCGTGTATAAAGCTACATACAAGGACCCTGCAGCTTTCCGAATCTCGTCAATAGAAAATCTACCATCATACTCCCTATTCTAACTAAGTCTATTTGGCTGAGCAATCTTCTCCCATCATGATCATTTAAAAAGTCCTTTTCTTACCGACATTTTTCCATTGATCAATCTCTCCCGTTTTCTTGTTATAAGCGTTGACTATTCTTTCCTCCGTTTATCTTGATACACCAGTCATCAGGCAGATTTCAATAACAATCAAAATTCCCTCTATTTTGTGTGAATACACTCGTGCTCAATTACAAGATTCATATCTTTTTCTTAACAACATCTTTATTGCAGATATTTTCACCATCAATAACTAAAATCTTTATTCACATATAAACTAAGATAGATTACTAAAAAGTATAGCGCTGGGGACACAGCGAAACCATTATGAATACATCATTAGTATTAACATGTCAAAACATTCTTCATCGTAAGAACAAAAATCTTATTACATAATATTTTCCTTGACCTTGACATGTGGGTTTATCGACAGTGCCCTCAAGGCAACATGTCAGAAAGGAAACCTTGGCATTTTACACAAAGGGGAAAAGTGCCCTGCAGAACAGCAACGTTAGAGACCTATTTGACAGAAATCACAGAAAATTTGCACAGAAATTTAAGGGATGCAGGCCCACTCCAAGAAATCATCTCTTGCAGACAGGAACGATACTGCATGAAGATATTAAAAGAAATACCAATTTTATGTAGAAATCTTTCTCAAGCAAC
This sequence comes from Catostylus mosaicus, assembly GCA_964019065.1. Classification (NCBI taxonomy): domain Eukaryota; kingdom Metazoa; phylum Cnidaria; class Scyphozoa; order Rhizostomeae; family Catostylidae; genus Catostylus; species Catostylus mosaicus. The sequence goes on from OZ025191.1 coordinate 4,358,195, forward strand.
CCACACAATCGCAGCCTTGCAATTTAAAAAACCCGCAATAAAAATACCCAACACAGACAATTACTTGCAAAACTATTGGACCCCTCGCAAAAAACAGAAAAATTGGCCTAACCTTCCCCACTCTCTCAGTCAATGTTGGTCCTATATAAAACGTTTTGTACTTTGATCCTACGGAATACCAAGTGCCTTTGTCTCGAATCAACTTTGGTACTGTTAGAGGGGTTAAAAACTCTTAAAAACTGTTTTTTGTCACTGGGTTCCAACAATTTTGCAACTGATTGTAGTTTTCTCAATATCAATAGGGTCATTATTTTTTACCTCTTGTAAATGCATGGAAGGCAGGTTTTGCACCCCATGACATAAAAATTTTTTGTTGATTTGGTAAATCCTGATATTTAAAAGCTGTTATTGGCCACCTCGAAGTCCTCTTATCGAACAGCTTTATACTTCCACAGTTTTCTGTCAGCAATTTGTAGGTAACAGTGAGTTAAACCAATAATCACTTTATCCGCATTATAGAACCTTTTTGAATGTCTGTGCGTTTGCCAATTGAATTGATTGCTAGAAGGGTTGATTAGTACCACTGTGTCAAGGCACAAATAAACTTTCCTTTTTACCTGTCTGAGGGGTGACAGACTAAAGAGTTACTGTCGATATGCAATCTCAAATATCCATTTTGCCTCTCAATCTTTTGCTTTATAGAACAAAGTAAAACATAACTTCATGCAAAACTAGGCTGAAATCCAGGTAACTTTCGAGTTTGGATTATTTCCTAATAATTTCAGGGTTTACATAATCAAAAGTGTATTGGAAGAAATTATATGATGACAGCCCAGTATAGAATCTGTCATAAGTATCATCACTGAAAAGCATTCTTATGTAAATGGTTTTGTTTTGATGGCAAGGCCTTTGAAGGTCATAAAACGCAATTTTCCCCTTGCTTGCAAACCTTTACCAGAATCAACATTGTCGTCCAATTTGGTTGCCTCATATGAGGCTACTTTTTTTACCCCTTTTTGGCTATCATCTTTCTTAAATCTCTTTTTGAACTTCATATTTGCAATTACCAGTTGTATATAAACACCTACTCGCAACTTCCGTAACTTGTTCTTCAACATTGGCATGAGCCTTTCCTTTAATCTTTGATTGCCAAAGTCTCAGTGCTGGTATCCAATCACCATTTTACCTGATCCAGTTCTTAGCAATATTAATTTGGAAAGTAGTGCATTTATTTGAAAGCTGTATTGGTCGCAACAACCGCTACTCTGCCCATGGTCAATACATGATTTAACCTAATGGTAAAATATAAACTATAATTTATAAATTACATCATCATCAAATCGTAAATACACTCCCCTTACGAAAGTATCCGGACAGTTCGACAATCGAATGACAACTCAAACGCAAATTTATTGGATGCCATTGGAAATTGCTTATCAAAACAGTTCAATTTGATCGGCCTCGTTACGTTGGCAAAGAAATAAAGGTTTATTTTCTGATGAAACATATTTCCGAGAGTATAAAAATTGACCTTTTGACCAATAATTTCGCGTTTATATGCACACAATGGCCCTTTATCTATTACAGGTTTGCTTCGGCAGAAAATATGGCCTCAATTTGTGGCTGTCAAAAAATCGCAATCTTAAATTTATATTGATACAGAATATTCATCCGTTAGTTTGTGATTCTGATCTTTATCCACAATGGTTTCTGACATTTTTAGTACAGGGAAATGTTGTGACAAAGAAATTATTTCACCGCTGATATTTTCTAATAATCGCTTTTTGTTTTGGACAACCTCAGCAATAAAATGCTGATTAGTTTGTTGCAAGAAAAATTTCTTTATCTTAATTGATCTAAGGTTATTTTGATTTTCGGTCATTGAAATATTTTAAATCGACCTTAGCTTTCATTTATCTTTTCCAATGTACCTTTATCCGTAGCAGTTTTCGAGATTTTCAGCCTTTTCCTTTATGGAGTATCTTCATCCCATCCAAAGATCATGACCTGGCATCCATCGACATTCCATTACCCTTTGTTTTGAATGAACCTTGTTTAGTTGAAACCCATTTATATTCCTCTTCGACAAATTTTCTTTTACATAGAAAGATCTTTATTATTGCGAACGGATACCAATGTGATGAATTACTATTATTTTATATTATTGATTATTTTTGAAATAATTATTTTTGTTTAGAAATGTGACGCAGAGCGAGAGGCAAATTGACAACTGAACTAACTTAGATTTACTGGTTTTTTACTGTTTTATGAAACAAATCGAAGTTCATTATATTTGTGTATACACTGCCATCACGAAAGCATCCGGACACTTTCGAATTTTCTAGCGGCCGATTTTTCCAAGCGAAAATTCACAATTTTTGTTTGTAAATATGTGATCAATGAGAATGACTATTTTGTAGAAAAAGGACCTGGACATGTTCCCGAGTTTTCGAATTACATATTTTGTAAAACATCTGAAAATTCCTTCAGTAAACAAACTGTTATTGAGGTTTTTTGTCGACTTGGTTGCGATCAAATAAATAGAGTTGACTTACGAGCAGCGTCATGAATTTGACTTCCACCACAAAAATGGAAAGAGTTTTTGCCAAAATTGAAAGCGTCCAATGTGCCCTAAATCTGCAGCATTAAATATGTGGAAAAAAATTCTCCATGAAAAAGCATGAAATATTCTGCACGGCTGGGAAGGCCAAGGAAACCTTCAACGCCAATAACAGAACGTATCGTTATTATCAAAGTACGCAACATCGCTTCACAAGGTTGAATATCTTTTGTAATTGTCTAAGTTCTGCAACTTCGTATCGCTACCCTGTTTTCATGAAGCTGGCAAAAATAATGAACTTCGATTTGTTTTATAAAACATTAAAAAACCAGTAAAATCTAAATAAGTTCATTTGTCAATTTGCTTCTCGCTCTGCGTCACATTTCTAAACAAAAATAATTATTTCAAAAATAATCAATAATATAAAATAATAATAATTCATCACATTGGTATCCGTTCGAAATGATAAAGATCTTTCTCTAAAAAAGAAAATTCTATCAAAGAGGAATAAATAAATGGGTTTCAACTAAAAAAAGGTCATTCAAAACAATGGTTAATGGAATGTCGATGGATGCCAGGTCTTGATCTTCGGATGGGGTGACCATACTTCATGCTGGAAAAGGCTGAAAATTTCGAAAACTGCTGTGGATAAAGGTACATTTGAAAAAAAAATAGTGAAAGCTAAGGTCGATTTAGTTTATTGCAATGATCGAAAAGCAAAATAACCATAGATCAATTAAGATAAAGAAATTTTTCTTGCAACAAACTAATCAACATTTTTTTGCTGAGGGTGTCCAAAACAAAAAGCGATTAGAAAACAGCAGCGGTGAAATAATGTCTTAATCAAAACATTTTCATGTACTTAAAATGTCAGAAACCATTGTGGATAAAAATCAGCATCACAAAGTCACGGATTAAAATTCTGTATCAATATCATTTTAAAGTTGCGATTTTTTGACAGCCACGAATCCGAACCTGTAATAGAGAAAGGGCCACCGTGTGCTAATAAACGTGGAATTATGGTCAAAAGGTCAATTTTCATACTCTTGGGGACATGTTTTATCTGAAAATAACCTTTATTTCTTTGTCAACTTAACGAAGTTGGAAAAAATTGAGGTGTTTTGAGTAGTAATTTCCAAAGGAATCCGTTAAATTTGCGTTTGAGTTGTGATTCGATTGTCAAACTGTCCGGATTTTTTCGTAAGGGGAGGGTATCTGTATCTGCACCATTGCTAATGTTTGATATGTCTAGAGGAGTGTCGCCCTGGTTGAGGGTAACTGCGCTTTAACTGGTTTTCAAGACTTTGCACTTTTTGCTGAATAAAAGGAACTTAGGCCAAGCTACAACTGAAAAGCGTTCGAAAATGTTATGATGGCGCCATTTACTCGATCTTTGCGTGTTTTTGTTTTTTAAGATTCTGTTTACAAACATAGGGAAAAGCGTTAAAAGAACCTGAGATGCATCCGTTATTTTTGCTTCCAAATTTTCTTACACAATATTTATTTTGCTTGTTTTTCGCCTTCCTTTAGATTTTCAAACAAATACATGGCCTTGTGCCGACCTTTATATGCATGGAAGAAGTACTTTACGTAAAATTCGAAATAAGACGTTCGTTTCCGGCACCCTGGGTTATTTTCTGTGTGATGTCTGATTGGCCTAAAGTCGCCCTGGTTGAGGATATGAGTACCCTATGGTTCTTCCAGTTTAGAAAACTGGCCTCTCAGAGAAACCAAAATCCACGAAAAGAGGTTTTCTTCTCTTATCAGAACTTTTTCAGTGTAAGGGAATAAGGGGTAAGGTCTAATTCTAGGGGAAGTGATACTGCTCAATTAGTAAGGGGAAAGGGCGCAGTGGAAGACAAAGAGATCTTAGAGTTGAGGGTGGCAAGGGTAGAAGAACAGTAAAGATAAGAGAAGATTGAAAATAAAGATTTTTATAATCTCAAAAAAATCAATTATCACACGCTTTTTTGCAGCCACGCCCTTTTTCAGACCACTCTTTAGAACTATAGAAAACCACCCCTTTCTGCAACATTTCAATGTCAGAACTATTCTTCAGGACGGATGTATTACAAAAGCCGTATCGAAAATTGAAACGCATGGGATGTAGGAGCCGGGGAGTACAGGGGGCACATCCCCCCCAAGTTTGTAAAAAGTATATTGATGAATATTGACAGTGAACCAGCAAGAAAGCAATTAGATACTTGGGTATTCAATTAGATGAAAGGTATTCATAATTTAGGTGTTGAAAATTGCCTTTAAATGTTTGATAATGGCAAATAAATGCCAATAAGCAGGAAAGAACTGTGCTTTTTATTCTGAAAGTTTAGTGATGGAAACCTAGAATTCATATTATGCTAAAGAATGATGAAGAAAGATATGGTTGAAATACCTAAATGCTTGTTTCCTACGAAAACTAAAGTTTTTAAACCGACATTTCTGTGGCTATGCAGGCTATTCGAGTAAATTAGCTGATAGTGGAATCGAGCAAGCTACAAAGATACCTTTAAAAAAGCTACAATTGTCTAAAACAGTTCCGTCTCCTCTCTGAATCTTCTCTCCACTTTGTTGCGTATTATAAAGTGTATCTTGGACAAGGCCATAAGATTTGGCCTCATAGTTATGTTTTAAATTTGCTAGTCACAACGTGCAAAGCAATAAGTGGAAACTCGTTTTTTGCTGATTTGCTTGACGATCTTTCACCTTCCCTCACAATGGATAAAACCTTCGTCCAGGTCTTCTTTTAGAACCAGGAAGAACTGCTTATTCGTTACAGAGCTCACTGTAGGTTATGAAACTAATCTTGACTGCAGTGCAGACAGAGAAAGCACTGAGTATGCCCCTTCTTGCTCTGTGCTTAAGTATAAATCCAAAGCAGCACAGTTATATATCTCTTCACCAGCTGTTTTGGTACCTTCAGCAGTTCATGTCCTTTTTTTCTTGAAATACGTGAACAACTTTTTTCTCTTTTCCTCTATTAAGAACAAAGATTTAGCAAGATTGCAAAGTTGCTGCATGAATTAAACATTGAAAATAAACAGATAGATAGATCCCCTTCGAAAGCACCCATATTTTAGAAAAAGTTAATTACTTTTTGCTGCAAAACCAGACCAGTCAAATACAAGTGACCTTTTAATAGTATTTTAGATAGAGTGAAAAAAGTTTCCATTATTATTATACCATTTCCAAGTAAGATATAACTGGCGATAACCTCAGACCAGATCTTCTCTGAGAAAATTCAACGTCATATCAAGCTCACTATTTAATTAACTATTTAACGCTCGAATTAACTATTTGTCCCTTTTTTATAAATATTTTCAGAAAACATTACCAGAACAAAAAAACTTTTCTCTTAGGTTTCTAGGCATTTTTGGACCTGCTTACCATCTGGTCATTTATTTGTCTCCTCGAGTGTTTTTAATTTAATATAATTTTGTAATAAATAAGGCAAATTAATAAATAAAAACTTGATTATTGATATGTGAATAGTTTAGATGGTGCTTAAAAAGTTTAATGGTTCATGGCAGATAATTAATTGAACACTGAACTGTTAAGATAAATCGAGATAAGCTTTTAAAGTCTTTCAGAACTCAAGACTTTTGTCGTATATCGCCGATTTTGTAGAACACAGTCAGGAAAACGCAAGAAAAGTCAGTAAACTCATATACAACTCTCTATATGCACATCTTAAATCAAATGAGCTGCTTAACCCAAATCAGTCAGGTTTTCTCCCAGGAGACTTGCGAAAACCTGAAAAACACACAACACATATAAAGCTTTTGGCTGAGATTGTCCCCTTGATGTCCGTTCTGTGTAGAGTTCTAATTGGGAAGATATTTCAGCAGAGGTGCCCCAGGGCTATATTCCGAGACTTCTATTTTTCGTTGTCTCCATCAATGACCTAACCGTAGGTCTGAAAGGCAATGTTGAAGAGGCACTAACGCAAATTTTTGACCCCTGAAAATTGCAATGAGAGCTACACTATATGAAGAAAGGCCAAAGTGATGCCGAAGAATGTATTCACTCGAATTTGTCTCATAGATTTTCTGCAATACCAGCGAGAGCAACTAGCGCGATTCAATTTTTGACAACCTAGTATTTTTACAGTCCAATGTTCATCGACCACATAATCTATCTCGTGATTCTCGAAGAAAATTCTCGTTTCGACGAGCGCTCCCAATTTCCTTGCTCTGGAAAAATGGCGGCCTACGATGTAAAATCCAGGAATAGTGAGCCAGTCAACACCCAGAGCAAGATCTCTACGGGTCCGAAAAGAGGAAGGAGGCGATAAAACATGATTTCAATCAGGTAAAGAACACATAAAAACTTGTAAGGAGACTTTAATGGCAACCACGGCTTCATTCCTTACAGTACTTTAAAAGATGGGCTCGATTTAGCAGCTCGTTTCTTCGAAATGTATTCCTAAAATATCTTCGGAAAGTACTTTAAGAGTAGAAAAGGTTTTATAAAACAAAATTTTAAGGGAAGAAATCTAAAATTGATTATCGTGTGATCCTTTTTAGTAACATACCTGTGAAGAAATTAGAAGAATATAAACACTTGAAGATCATGGACCCTAAGCTTTCTTTCTCAGCTCATATCAAATCAGCTATCTCTAAAACAAGAAAGCGCATTGGTTTGCTTAAATATCTCCTCAATTACCTGCCTGGACTTACTCTAAATGAAGTATACAAGCTCTGTATTTAACCCCACACTGACTATGGCGATGTTATTTATCATATTCCTAGTAAAGTATATGACTCCAGTGGAAATACTGTTTTACCAAATTTAATGGGAAAGCTGGGTACTCTGCTGCTTTGGCTATTACAGGAACATAGAGGGGAACTCTCGATAGAAGTTGTACACAAACCTTTGTTTGGAGTCGCTAAGTCTCGGAAGTAAGCCGGTTCCCCCTTTTCTACAAGTTTGTAAATAATCTTAGGCCTGAGTATACAATAGATCTGATTCCCCCTTTTCATCAGTCGCAGTACCTTCTTCGTGACAGGGATGTCATTGGGAAGTTAAAGGCGAGGACTGGAAAATTTAAGTCTAGCTTCTATCAAAAGTGTTTGTCTGAATGAAATAAGCTTGAGCCTGAATTGAGACATGCTCCTTCTGTTGCTGTTTTAAAAAAAAGGGCTCTTGTCGAACAACCGCCCCTTTCCGCAAAGTCTGTCTTTGGAATTCACGGTCCAAAAGGATTAATCTATCTTACTCAATTAAGGACTGGTGTTAGCAAATTGAAGTTCCATAAATTCATGCATAATTCTAGGGATACCGTAAACCCAATGTGCCCAAAAAGCGATGGGATCGAGGATACAGAGCACTTTATGTTGCCATGCCCTTCATTTTATGTTCAGCGACAAAATTTTCTCACTGGAATTGTTAAATTATTACGACCAGTCGTACAAATTGCCGAACTCTCAAATAATGCTTTGACTCAACTTCTATCATATGGCATTCACAACCATTTCAATGACTTGAATAAAAGTACCCCAATTGACTTTACGCTTTATCCACGAAACTGGTCGATTGGATCTCATCCTAGCAATTTAAGTATTATGCAACCACCAAGTTCCTTAATTTAAACGTTCTTTTCATTTAAAATTCTTTTTCACATCAGATGTCAGGCCAAACTATATATTACAGCGAACGTCCTGTGCTTGCGACACCATGTAATGTATCGCGACCTTACCTGCTATTTGATGTGAAGCAGAATCTAGTCCATTATCCATGTGTTGAATCGTTTGTAGTGTAATCCCCATGGCTTCGTACCTGCATTGTTCTATAGTAATTAGCAAGGTATAGTAAGGCTAAAGATACATTGTAAACTTGTTATATTTGTATAGAAATTTTTTTGGGTTACATATATTATAGGGTCAGATATGTCATCTCTTTTCTTCTTATCAATGCCCCAAATTGATACCTTTCGCTGCAACCTTCGGCACTTGACTTTATGATTCACAGCATAATTTACATATCTTTAATGTGTACTCTGGTATGTATTCTTTAATTTTAGACGATTTTGTTTTTATCCTAGTACATTTTTGCCACTAAACTTTCCGCAACTGATTGAAAGTAATTTCTGCTGTCCTACAATCAAACACTCTTTTTTTTTACAAGAAACCGCTTAGATTATAAGAACATTGAGGCTCGATTTCCTTAAAAATCAAGAACAAGTTTAGAACATGCGCAGCCTCGGATGAGAAATTAATTAAAGAGACAATAAAATCAAAGTGATTTTAGAAGTTTTTCACTTCAAGAAAACCATGCAATTCCTAAACAAAAATCATTCATAAGACAATGTGTTATGCCGTAGTAAAGATTGTCTTCAGAGCGTAACTCCCAACATGTACGCTGATGATACAAGTGTAACCGGTTCCTCTACTGATAGCGCTACTCTTCAAAGGAATATAGATTTTGAGATGGCAAATGTTGAATGGATGAGGCAAAATAGGCTCAGTTTAAACGCAAATAAAAGTGAATTCATAGTCATAAGACAATCTAGACAACCAAATAGCCTTAATGAACTTAATAAAATTGAAGTCAATCGGAAAGTATAGGCAGGGTTACCAAAACCAATTATCTTGGTCTCCATATAGGTGAGAACCTGAACAAGGAGGATCAATATTAAAAAGTGAAAGCTAGGGTTCTCTCTGCACTTCAGAGATTGAAGGACATTCTACCCCAGTCAAAGCTAGATGCTGTATACCGGGCACTGATTGAGAACCACCTAAGGTATGGCAACATAATTTGCGGCTCCATTTCAGATACCAAGCTAGATAATCTGCAAAAATTACAGTCCAGGGCCAAATAACTGATCGAAAATTGGAAACACAGGGATGGACGGGTCTTTGACTGGTAGCCTGTCAAAATAATTGTAAAATATGATAGGTTAGCAATGACTTACAAAATTCTCAACGACAAATGTCCTGCAAACGTACAAGGTAAATTTACCAAGAGATCAGAAGTCTCAAGCTATTCAACTAGAAATAATCGAGATTTGCACCTACCCACGCTTCGATTAGAATTTACAAAGAACAGTTTCCGATTCACAGGAACCTTTACGTGGAATGACATCCCACAACAACATAGAAACTATCCCTCTCTAAATCGCTTTTAAAAAGAAGTGAAAAAAGCTTCTGTGAAGTATAGCAGAAATAGACATGTCGTCTGGTTCTGGCTATGAATGGCACTTAACAATTCCTTTAACAACAATCTAAGACTACAAAAACAATACAAAAGCAAAATCTAAGCACTCTGTGTACCCTGAAACCATCCCGATTTGACAGGCAGCAGGATTCGCTAGTTTGGGTAGTTGAAATTGGTGTGAAAAGAACCTCGTACTGGCAAATCCCCTCTCAAACAGCGACAGAATTATTGTTCCTATTATCAGGAATTCTCTAGAGAGTGAAAAAAATCGTGAGTACGAAGTACCAAACAAAGTATGCGAAACCGATAAATAATCTTCGATAGATTCTCCAATTTGCCGTGCAGGCTTGTTGATTTTTCATATTATGTAACGTTGATCTATTTCCCTTTCAACATTTTCTTTGTCTGAACTAAAAACTTATATTTTGATCTAAAACTAAAAAGATTCTGATTTTTTTATTTCCTACAAGGTATGTGATCAGACAATTTCATTTTTTCTTCACATATAGTGTACGAAATACTGCAATATTTGTACATTTGTTTCAGAGGCTCCCATCATCATCGGAATTTTCTCTCAACCTTAGCTGCATTGGCTAAACAAGGTTTTATTCAACTAGCGTGGTGTGCACCAATTTTCAAGCTGGTATCACAGAATATTTTATTATAAGAATGAGGACTTAATAGGATGGAATCTAGCAATACTCAAGTGAATAAAAAGCACTTGGAGTAGTTTTTTCAGTTGCGATCTGCATCCTAATTTAATCATCGCATTAAACTGGCCCGTTTTGCCAATTTTAATGCTTCGTTACAATTTGAACTAATGTTAATAATTATTTTAAATAACAATCAGGGGCTTAATGGTCAGGGTTCTAGTATCCCAGTATAAAAATAGTACGGTGATTTTTCATTTTGGGTCTACCTCCTACCTTAATCAGCGTATTAAATTGCCTCTGTCTACCAAATCTCATGCTTGTATCACAAAGTGCACGATTCGCATTTGTTTTTGACTCAGCAGATCCACTTTCAAGATCAACAAGTAATTAAGTTAACTAAGTGTCTCTCTTTAAGTAAAAGGCATTTTTGTTCTTAACGCATTTTCTTTGACAAACAAAAATCTTCCTACGACTTCGCTAAGTTAGTGTCCGTTTACATTTACTATTTGTCACAATTAAAAAATAGTGACGTCCTGGTACACATTTTTGTTTTTAGTGGAGAGTGAGTATAATGCATAGTCATTCCAAAGTTGATATTGCAAAGAAGTGCATACCCTCATCTCTCTGTAACTTTTCTTAACTTAACTGAATTTATCAAACTTAATACTGTTTTATTTTGCAATTATAGGGCCATTATGAATCGTTTGGATATGCATGATGATAATTATAGAGCTGCTGATTTATATTTTGATGTAAGTATCATAGCATTTACAGTTGGATCTTACTCTTGATAAAGGATTTGAGGTAACTTTGTATTGCCATTGCATTTCCACTATCCACTGCCAATTATCTTAAATGACGATTGGACACATATACTCTTTTAGCTCGGGACAAAATGCTACTAACGACTGATACTTTGATCTACGCTGTTTTTGTTTCAGTAATAGCTCTAGCACCCTGCTTTTGCTGGTTGCAATCAGTTGAGAATAGACCGTATGCTTAATTACGTTATTAATGCCGCTGCGCACAATGGATGTTTGGACGTGTGGTCACGCATGTCAGCAACTGTGTATTTTCATTACGATATTGTTAGTTTTGCATTGGTTGGGATCACATGTCAATAAGTCACTTTTTCAAAAATCTTGGACGGGGAACTCTGTGAAGAAGAGGAGAGTTGGAGAGAGGCCGGAGAAAGACGACGGTGACAGATAGGCCCACAAAGAAGAAGTCAGGAGGTTGTGGTGGGTACATGCTGTGTTTCTAGTTGTTTTAATAACAACAAATGGCAGAGTCATCTTTCATTTTACTCTTTCCCCGTTGGTAAAAGTAAAGAAAAGCAAATTTTGAGAAAGCGTTGGATTCATTTGAAGCCACAACAGGACTTTAGGCCGACCATTGGGCACACAATTTGCTGCGAGCATGTTCAAGGTGGAAAGAAAACTTATCTACACAATGTGCCCATCATCACCCCGAAAACTTTAAAGCAAACTCCTCATAATGAAAGGAAAACTTTTAAAGCAAGAAAGAGACTTCTCATTGAAGCTGTTCAAGCTCAGTTGCCCATGAATGACACCATGGAGAAGATTACGATGATGAAAATGACAGCCTGCAAGTTACTGCTGATGATGAATCACTAGATTACAACAACGCTTAATACTCTCTTAGAGTACAGATGGCCAAACTTATTTTAAAAGTAAAAGACTCAAGTCTGAAAACGACAGGTTGTAGTTGGAAATATCTGCTAGGAATGAAGTCATCCAAGAATTGAGTTTGGAAAGATTTAAAGATGACCCCAAAATTTTCTGGTTTGTACAGAGGCATATGTGAATATTCAACTTTTAAAGAGTTATTCACTTATCTCGGGCCAGCTGTTAATCATTATATATAATGTTTCAAGAACAAATTCCCCAAAGATTGTAAGACGTGGCCCTAAAATAGCCTTACATTCTGATTAGGAATTTTTCTTTTGCTTAGTGGGTCTGAGGCTTGGATTGCTGGAATTTCACAGCCACATATGTCCAGAATTTGCATTGCCTGGCTTAATTTTTTACACTGCCGTTTCCATGCCTTGCCAATATGGCCATCACGATCTTGTGTTGATGAAGCAATGCCCAAATGCTTCAAGGAAACATATCCGACGACATGGGTGGTGATTGATTGTACAGAATTAATTATTGAGATGCAAAAAGCAGTGCGATCACAGAGTGTCACCTATTCCAATTAGAATCACTACAACACTGCCAAAACTCTGATAGGCACCAGGCCTTTATGCTGGTAGAACTAGTTACAAACAAGCAACCCAGTACTGTTAAATTTTCAATCTTCTTGAAAAGTATGACTCCATAATGACTGATAAAAGCTTTGACATTCTTTAAACGTTTACATCGAAACGTTTAAAAGTTGAAGTTTTTTTCTGAATAAATATATGAATATATTTAAATTCATGCTCTGCTCTGATTATCTTATAACATATCTTCGCTCTTTTTTTTTCATTGTGCTTCACTGTTTTACTTTGTTCTTTTCTTTCGAGTCCGGTGGGACGGACAGTATTATCTTCTCCAACACCCCTTTCTCGCACCTAACCCTGTTACATCTTCTCTATTTAATTACACATGTTATCTATCGTATTAGGTTTCAATTGTTCTAAGTTTTTGTTGTTATTCCCTAATTGTATATTGTCTTCTTTTGTTACTGATTACGCTTTTCAGGGGGTAGCATAGTCAAATACAGGTCAAGGACGAGTTTTGCACTCGTTACCTTCCAATTTTAATTTTTTTCTTTTTCTTTTTTTTCATTCTAACGCCGATCCAACATATAATGCGAAACAGAATCTAGTAGAGTACCCTGTAGTTTCAGTTTAATGTTGCATTTTTTTGGCCTTGGGGTAGTCGTTGTTGTTTCGCTCCCCTTGGTATCGTTCCTGTGGTGTTGTCTAGTAGTTTTGGATAGGTAAAGTAGAGTGTAATTATCGTTGTAAATTATTTTGTATGAATATGAAAAAATTACAGTAGGTGAAAGGGTAAACTATTATAGAAAACTGGCATCAGAACATTCACAATATTTTGTACTTAACCCCTGAAAATTCTGTCAGTTTGTCATTGGGCCATATGGCCCATCCAGGGGTGAGAGGGTTCAGTTTACTAGCGAGTATTCCAGGGAAACGATTAGTTTTGTAGATGTCCAGGTTACTTTTGGAGAGGAAGGAGTCCTGACAACAGATTTATTTTGCAAGCCAACTGATACTCATTAGTTCTTGCATAAGAAATCCTGTCATCCATGGCATACTAAGAGGGCGATCTCTTATAGCCAAGTCCTTAGGTACCGTAGGATCTGTTCAGTGGATCGCGAGTTTAATGATAATTTAGATAAATTGAGTGGATGGTTACAGGGTAGGGGTTAGGAAGAGTCATTAGTTAGTAAGCAAATAGATAGGGTTCTTGAGTTGGACAGGGAGACTCTTCTAGCCAATGCAGATAGGGAAAAAAACTCTGGGAGGGGGGAGAGAATCCCTTTGGTGTTAACATACCATCCGGCACTCAACGGTATAGGGAGAATCGTAAGGGATCTCCATTTCATGCTTTCCAACTCGGAAGAGCATTGAGAAATTGCTATTTTTCTTGAACCTTCGGTTACTGCATTTAGGAGATATAAGAATCTGAAGGATATGTTAGTTAGGGCTAGGCTTACTAATGATTAGAAGGATAAAAGTGATGTTCTCGTTGTAAAAAGTCCAGATGTCAAGTGGGTAAATTTATGTCTAATAGTGATAGCTTTTATAATAATGTGAATAAGATTAATTTTTCGTTTAACTGTGATTCGTCTAATTTTGTGTATTTGCTGGAATGTAAAGTTTATGGTGTCCAATATGTGAGAAGTACTTGCACGCCTATTAGGTATAGGTTTAACACTTACAAGGCGTGTTATCGTTAGTTTCTTTTAGAGTCATTTATTTTCTTTGAATAGGGGGATTTGATCTCAATGTAGCCTACTGGTTGCTTTTTGCCAGTTACAATTCCATCAGGACTGCAACCAAGCCATGGCCACTTTGTACTTACTACCTATGACATCAATAGCTCAATGCATGTTTAGTTTCTTGTACTCTTGCACAACAATGTTTTCATTTTCAATATCCCAATTCAAAGGTGGTTTTAAGACTTCTCGCTGATCAATTTAATTACAGATGCAGGATGCACACTTTGTCTTCCGTTCAAATCTTTGCCAAAGAGGGATGCTGTGACACTCTCGATCATTCTTGATACCAGCTTTCAAAAATACTTTGTTTCAATGTTTGTAAACAAATTGCAATTGTTTCATTCTAAGAAACTCCAACATATTCTTAAATTTCCATCTCCGATTTGTGGCTGAATCAAGGATCTCGACAGTCTGGCATATCCTTAAAAAGTGCTTCGACTAATTTTTGCTCTCTTTTGTATATACGATTTGTTTCATCCGTTTTTTTATTTATAGTATTTCTGGTACATGATGTATCGAAATAAAATGATGGTATACAATGATTGGATTTCATGGCGCTACAATAAAGAGTTGCTCTACCAGATTTTCTGAGGTTATTTGAAAGATCCTTTATTTCTTCTTCTTTGACATGATATGCAAATGGTGGTGTTGCACAAAAATCACGTTCCCCACTGACCATAGGTCTTTCCTGCTTCTTTTCTTCTAAAGCCTTCTCAAATACTAAATTGGTAAATTTCACATCTTTTGTCAGTGTCATATTGGCAGTTGATTGACATGCCGTATCATGTTATATCAGCAGGCATTTCTTTTGGGCTGTAGTATGTTTGTAGCAACCTCCTTGGCCAGCTTTGGCTTCTTGAACTTCACGACTGATCTGATTTAATATTAATTTTAATTTTGAAAATATTTACTCTTCGGATACAATTCAGTTAAAAGAAAAAAATTTCTTTGCAACTGCTTTCCAATTGTCCCAGCAAAAAAATCTAATATAATAAATATGATAAAAAAATAAAATAAAAATAGAGCTAGACCAGTCTTTCGAAGCAGACCAGCTTTCCTTAAATCTTCTCCATTCAAAGCTTTTAGTTTTGTTTTGAAAGACTGAATCGAAGGAACCAGTTTCACCTCCGAGTCGAGTTTTATTCCATACATTGGCTCCACGAAACGAAAATAATGTTTGGCCATAAGCTGTTCTCAATTTTTGGTACACCCAGATTGCATTTGGTATTGCGTAGATCCCTGGTATGAGCATAAGACAATTTAGAGAACAGGTTACCTAGGTTTCCATGTGTGAGGTTATTCAAAGTACTTATACACCATTGTACAGTTTTCTCGATTTATTAGATTTTCAATTGACTGCCAGCCAAGCCGCTGCAATAGAGGAGCAGCTGAAGTGTCAATAGAGCTACCTGTAACAATTCTGGCAGCTCTGTTCTGTAATTTCTGCAAGGTTTTCAGTCTGGTTACCCCGCAACATCCCCAAACAGAGCAACAATAACTGAAATGCGGTTGAACAATACTAAGATACATATTCCTTAATGTGTTCTCTTGTATATAGTGTTTCGCATACTTCAAAAGCTCTATAGCTCTAGAGATTTTCTTCTGTGTATATTTAACATTGCTCTCTTATTTTAGATTATTATCGATCATGAGACAAAGATATTGAGTTTCCTTTACTATATTGATTTGAAAATGAGACATCGGTACTATTGGTGTATAAATCTTCCTCAACTTTTACGACGATCCAATGATCATGACCTGAGTCTTGACAATATGTAGGGAAAGCCTGTTACCCTGTTACCATTTCTCTACGCAGGCAAGTTCAGCATTGACAGCAGCATCAATCCCTTCCATATCATTCGAAGAGAACGAAATTGCTGTATCATCCGCATACATCGTTACTTTTGCACGTTCTAATGCAAAAGGTAGGTCATAAATTTAAATCAAAAATAGAAGCTGTCCTAGGCAAGAACCTTGAGGTACCCCTATGTTGATTTCAGCAGGTTCAAAGCTGACATCATTGACGCTGCAGAACTGCCTGCGATTATCTGAGTATGAGCTAAACCATTTGTGTCTGAGACCATCAACTCCATAGTTACGCATCCTATTCAGTAGAATATGCCTTGAAAATTCTGGTAGGATAGAGATTGGTCTATAATTCGGTCTATCCTCAGCTGATCCACTTTTAAAGATTGGAGTAACACGTGCCAGCTATCAGGAAATATTCCTGACTCAATTGACATTTTATAGATTCTTCATAGAGAATGTGAGATTATTGGAAACGAAATTTTGATGAAATGGCTTGCAACACTATCTGATCCAAAGCCGAATGAAGTCTTCATTTTCTTAAGAGCCTTTTCTACAGGATCGGAAAGGACGGTCCTGAACTGGAAACTCTTAAAATTTTCATTTATTTCTTATTTAAGTAAGGGGTTATGTTGCTGTGGTATGTCGTCACTAAGCTTTTTACCTATGTTACAAATGAAATCCTTCATTGGTTGTGCGATTTTATTCCTGTCAGTTACATTGCCGCCTTCAACATCCAGGTAGCTAACATTCGTCGTCTTAGATCTCTTATTCAACCAAAGGTTGATCGTTTTCAATGTCTCTTCAAATTCTCCTTAAAATGACAATCTTTTTGACAATTCTAATGACAATTCTGGTAAAGTAGTCTCGCTTGAGCTTTTTGCCTAGATTATTTACTTTATTCCACACGTTTTTATATGTATTCGTAAGAATGGGAGACGTGTTTTTAACAGCAGAAGACTTAAGCTTGTCTCTGGAATGAGCAAGTTTTTTGAAGTCAGTTAACCAAGGGGTCAGCTTATCTTAAACTTTGTGAGTTCGCATTTGGGCAAATTTTTTTTAATTATCAAAGATATTGAAGCCGACCATTTTTCTAACGCCTCATTAACATCAGTACTTGACTCAACTAACAGATCCCAGTCAACTTGACTGATAGACCAGGCGGAGAAAGGGGGTATCATCCCCATAAGGCGAAATTTATGGCATACGGTGGTCTAGTCAATTTTAGGGTGCTGATTTCGAAAATCGATGCTATACGGGCAAATTCTGGGGCTTTTAGCCTCGTTTTGATGTTTGAAATCTCATTTAAGGCCAAAATCGCGATTCTTCCATCGAATCGTATCTAAACGTGTTAAATGCTATTTGAATGGGAAAATTGATTTAATTGTTGAGCCTAAGGATAAAAATTCATTATTATATTAATTTTCAGGAATATTTTGTCTTTTCTTGCCTCGATTTCATTCTTAGAAACACGTTTTCGAAGGGAATTCATCATAGCATTTTTAATTGTATAACTGGGCGAATAAATGTCGCCCAGGACACAAAAATTTAGAAAACTCAGGGACAAGGCACGAGGAAATCTGACAGGTAGAATGAAGATAAACACCAACAATAAAATTATACTGTAGATGTGTTTTTTTTCTTGCCTTCAATATAAGTACTGTAGCTACTGTAGCAAGGAGTAGCAGTATGCTAGAGCATGAGAAATATATAAACAAAAGCACTTTTATAGTCTTCATTTTGCACAAAATTCTAATGTTTCACTTCAAAATCGCTGACGAGAAAAATCGACACAGGGTTACAATGTAAAATGCATGTTTGGTGGGAACACTGGTTGCAGCACTCCTTTTTGCAAGATGGCATCGAATTGGAAGATTGAGTGCCTACTAGGGCAACAGAACTTTTGTAATATTCTTAAGCAGCTATGACATAACAGAAATCCTCTTTTCAACAGATACGAGTCGATGGAAGAATCGTGATATTGGCCTTAAATGAGATTTCAAACATCAAAACGAGGCTTAAAGCCCCAGAATTTGCCCGTATAACATCGATTTTCGAAAACAGCGCCCTAAAATTGACTAAACCCACCCTATGCCATAAATTTCGCCTTTTGGGGACGATACTCTCTTTCTCCGCCTGGTCTATGAGGTCAAACAAGAAACTGTTTTGATCGAATTTTTTCATTTTCCACGTGATGATAATTATCTGCTGTCGTTTAAATGTGCCTCTGTATTTTCTGATACAGTTTACAGCATAATGGTCTCTAAGAGCTACTTTTAGAACCAAATTCGAGAATGCTTTCTGGGTGAGTTGATGCTACATCATCAATTAGTGTAGCGGTATCCAAAGTCTCCCTAGTAGGATCCTTAATTAATTGCGTTCGACCAAATGTGTCATATACGTGGCCATATGTATTGCAGCGTTAATATTATTTGTTGTACTTTCAGGGGGGTTTTCCAACAAATACATATCACATTTCTCCTTATTTTCACGATCAAAGATTTATAGATTTCCCTCGAGTTTAGTTATATATTCAATCGGATCGGAAGGAGGTCTATACCAGGTCGCCACTAGAAATGGCAGAGCTTTGATAGGTTCAACCTTTATACCAATTAATTCTAAACTTTCCTCGGGGACATCTCTCTTCCTTTTGTGTTTTAAAGAGTCTCGGACATACACAGCAACTCCACCACCATGTCTGTCCCTATCCCGCCTATGCAGGGCATACCAATCGGCACCGAGAAGGTTATCAGCAATTGTGCTGTTTAATTTCGTCTAATTTATTGCAAGTATGTGAAACCCTTTCTCTTTAATAAGCTCTCTTAGTTCATCGATATGAAGCAGCAAGCTATTAACGTTAATAGAGCCGATAACCATTTTTTTTCGGTGCTCAAGGGCCCGCCCCCCACCAGCAGGACTGGGAAAAACATTATCCTTGCGGTGGCTAGATGAATGGGCATTACAGATTCAGTCGCATTATTTCAAAACAAATTGAAAGATCGGATTTTACCAATAATGTTCCTAGCCAGCTGACTGTCGCCACTTCGATTAAGATGCAAACCTCCCTGATTTGTATGATCAGGAAGTATGTTCTGCTGCCTTAAAATATCGACGTTCATTGACTTTAGTCCACTGTTAAACTCATTAATCTTTCCATTAATTTTGGCTGCGAATTTCCCAGCTCTTTTGATTATTTCAGAAACTGCCACGTGACATTTAGGTAATTCATTGAGGATCATGTCCATCAAGGACCTAATTCCCTTTAACATATCAGCTACAGCTTTATATTGAATATCATTAGTACCAATAACCAATATTATCTTGTTATGTTTCTTACGTTAGAGAGGCTTGATATAGTCATGAAGGTCAATCATTGTCGAACCACGGAAACAGCGCATTTTCGTCGTATATCGTTTGCTTAGTGATCAATGTTGTTTAACATGCTGTCTCCAACTATCAGTACTGTATGTTTTTGCCAACAGTCATTCATCCTCGTTTGCATTGGAGCATCTATGTTTCGTGTAGCTCGTTTTCACCCTTTTCAGTGTCTATCTTACGATTCTCGTTTCTGTTATTGACGTTTCTGTTGTTGATTCCCTGTTCAGTAACATGAGACGTGGGAGGCTCTACAACCTAAGGAGTAAAAGGATGGCTTGTTTCTGTGCAATCTCTACTGTATTTACATCCTTGTGGGTCGTTTTTTCTTGTTTGCTCTTGATCTTTCTCTTCTTCTTTATCTTCAAAGGCTGATTTCCTGTTGCTTTTTCTGTTGCTTCTCTCCGCGTTGTTTTTCATGTTGTTTATCTTTCAGTTTTCTGCAAGGATCAGAGCACTCATTGTTACCAAGACATTCAACTTTCTCAGCTTTATCAATGCCTTAATTGCCTTTGATCACTAGAGAAACAATAGCTTTGGAAATGGCTATATGATCCGCAGCTCTCAAAGTTTAAATCTCAAACTTTAATTCCAAGTTTTATTGAAATGATTTTTTCCTTTTTTCCCTTTCCTCATTAAGTAAATTATTCAGATTAGTAATAGCAATCGCCATTTGACCAAAGGAATTTAACGATCCAAGTGAACGTACACTGTACACTGTTTGTTCTTCATCGATGCATGTACTTTTGATTTGACAAGGAAAAGCTTACATTTTGCAGCGAAATTTGGCTTCATGAACAAGTTCCTCACATGACTCTCTTTCAACAGCCGATATCCTTGCTTCTTGTTCCTGAATGCTTTCGGTCCAATTGATACTATGGGGACGGTACTGGATCCTTTTATCAGATGGTTGTCAAGAATTTCATTTGTCATATTTGGAAGGCATCTTAATGTTTTTAACCAACCAGCCAGATCATGGTGCTTTGGTGAGGGCCTGGCACCATTAATTTACTCCGGCCTCTCTCCAACTCTACTTTCTTCTTCACAGTTGCCCCCCGTCCAAGAGTTTTGAAAAAAACCAGGGCTGTTATTTTCTTTCAATATATGAACTGACTTGTTGAAATTGTTCATAATTTCCCAGCAGTAGATAGGCGTAAAAGTGATCCAAACCAATGAAAAACTAACGATATTGTAATGGAAAAAACACTGTTGTCAACAAGCGTGACTAAAAGTCCATATATGCATTGCGTTCCGCGGCGCTAATGAGGTAATTATGCATACGGTCTATTCGAGATGGTTCAAATTTGACCTGACTGTGAAATCGTTAGCCATCCACAAAGTCAAATTTCAACATGACGAAAATGTTGATGACCATCATACACATTCCCTATAACATATTTCCCACTAGAAATGTGCTATGGGCTAATCTTGAGCAAATGACCTGCTGATGGCACAGGTGACATAACATGTAGCCCTTGTTAAGATACAGTACTAGCAACCGTGCATGTTTTGCTGCTATAATAGAAAACAATGCAGAGGTGAAACTCGCTTTAAATGTATCGAATATTTTTAAAAGGATTGATTGCCTTGTTACAGTGGACTTATGCACAAGCATTGATAACCAAAGGTCAGCAAAAAAATTCAGTTTGGGATAAAGAGACTTGGAAACCTCCTTAATTGAAAGATGAGTCTAGCTTTTGAAATTCAATGAAGGATGGTCTACAATGAAGACCTTCTTTCAGATTCACCTGGATCTACGTACAACTAATAAACAGAATCAAAGCCAATTCGTTCAGGAACTGATAGAGTTTACTTTTAATCATATCAAAAAGAATTTAAGTTTTTTTGAACAAATGAGATAATGACAAGTTGAAGTCGCAACAAATTGATTCCGTTCAAAATGCGTCCTACATCCCAACATCATAGCATCAATATCACTGAAGTTACATTTTGTGACTTAGATGTCTTTATATTCATTTTTGCAACTTATATTATTGAGTGCACCCAGGACATCACTCGAACTGGACAACCGCTGCAGTGATTTTGAAGCAGAAATAACAAGTGTGTTTGAAACTATGTTTAGAAGTCAAGTCGCTTGTAGAACCTAAAACTAAGCTTCCAACCTTCAACGATAGAACTTGCATTTCTTACTGTCAGAGAGTAGTCTTTTGTAGAAATCAGTACATTTCTCTATCCAAACATTTATTTCAAAACTTCTCCCAGCAATAACTGAGTTTGATTAGCAACCTTAAACTTTATTAGAGATTGCAAAAGTTGTATCGCTAATGAAGACGAACAAACTACTTTACGCCATTGACCAGATTTCATTATCCTTAGGAAGTATCCATTCAAAACAATTTCTTAAATAATCATCGCTTGTTTTATAGTACACATTTCTCTTAAGTCTGGTCCAACCACTTTTCTGCATCAAACAAATTCACTTCAAATTATCCTGGATATTCCATACCTTTGCAACAACCAAAGAATTATCTTTTTCGAAGAAATTGGATTCAAATTGCCATTGACTCCGTAGCTATGTTTGTAACTGAATATCGTAGCAAACTCTAGTAAACGCATCACTTTTTTCGAGTCATTACTTTATTTTATTGATGCAGAGGATTGATTGGCCGGAGCTGATCGATTTGATTAGTATTATCATTTGTAGCGGTTATTACTTCGCCTATATGATTAGTGGTAATCTGATTTTATTAGTTTAAGCTGTTTTAGCATCTTCATTTTCATTGAATAGGTTGTACAAGGATGATCAATCAAATTTTCTGCTTTATTATATTATTACTTTCTTTGTTTGTATCTATATTATCTAGCAAAATATTTTGGAACGGACCAAAATTGATCATAAATAACATTCCTGATCCAATTTCCCTATTTAATCCAAGCTTCCGTACTACTTATTTTACCGTACTACTTATTTCATTTATTTGTTTTTGTTTCTGCGTAGAAACATTTACTATGTTTTTAACGTGAATTTCGACATGATCAAATCCTGCATCAAATGCCTCCGAAAACATCTTTTAGGCAGATGTTCTGAAAGACAATGCCTTGGTTAGAACTACGAAGCAAGCAAAGGTAGACAGTGGCAATGGTGTCGCAAAACTCAAAAATAAGCTTCAACATGCACGAACCACAAGTCGTTTTCTAAGCAAGTCAGCCAATGAATATTTTGCTTTTTGTCAAGATACCAGGAAAGAGATCCTGAATTCGAAGCCAACCATTAGCCAAATAGAACTTACGAAGCTTCTAGCTGAGAAATGGACAAAGTTGAAACCAAAGGAGAAAGAGGTGTCCCATTAAACTATTTTTATGTTCATCAATATATCAGTTCCTCTTTTCATTATTGACATTTTTGTTAGTACCAGTAAAATGTTTTGACGTAGTGGTAGGTAATTCTAAAGGAGGGTCTTAGCAGCAGATCCCTACCTTGTGCTTTTCAAACTTCGTCTTGAATCCAGAGTTGCCGTTAGAGTTGTTTCTTTAATGGTGTTTTCTTCAAAGCTGTGCCCATTCAAAACGTATTTGTTGAAACTTGATTTTATTATAACGATAATAGGTCAAATATTTCAATGTGAACGAAGAGTGTTTGTAAACATGGATAATTGTAACCACACTGCTATCAGTAAGTCGTCCAAGTCAAGTTTTGCAAAGCGATGAATGTACTTCGAAAGTGTGTTCCCATCACAGTTTTGCTGAGGGGAGCTTTGACAATAACTCTATACAGTTTTGTGTTCAATATATTGAGGTTGTAAATAACGAGAAGGTTATTTTTTATGGCAATGATTACTTTTATATATTTCATAATTAGGAATACCAACGAATTTATCAGAGGAAGAAACAGCGAGGACAGGGTAGCTTCGAACAGCAGTTTATTCAACAGACTAAAGGATTTTGCGCGGCAGAAGAAGTTCACCAGAAAGCACAACAGCATCATATCTTGCCTCCAACCCTGGAGTCATTTGCAGACAGCAATGAATTGCAAGGCAATATCCCATTACCACATATACCTTCACCAACACTGGTTGATGTTGACCACTCGTTTGTACTATCAACCATCCCTTCCCCTTCATTTCGCTGATATCATATGGCATTTCGCAGATTTTAAAATGTGCTAATCATTTGCAGTTTATATGAAAATATTTATGATCGTCAAATGGCTTATTTTTATTTGATAACCTTTGCCAATTGTATAGTAGTCCCATAAAACTTTATTTGCAAGGGGTTTCTTGTGAACGTGTTGCTACGGATTCTTGTTTTTAATTTGAGGTATGCATGATCTCGAGCCCTAAATAAGATTTGCAACTCCCTTTCATCCGAGTTTTTGAAGAAATTTACATGCCTTTCAATCATTTTATTTAGTACCAAGATTGTCCAAGGTGTGAGAGAGTCTTTTTTTTATTTGCTTAGGTTGCTTACATTTTATTCTCTGCATAGTTTATCCAGTTATTGCTACACATCTATAATAAATTTAGGATGTTCAATATAGATTTGAGGGAACCTAGACTTTTTCTCTGTTGGCACGGTCAGGGTTGGTTCCATGTTATGTACCAATGAAACCTGGATAGCTATTAAACCTTCCTTGTTGACCTTAGCTGAAGACATAAGGATTTAACCAAAATTAGAACCGTGTTTGCTTCTCGCCATAATTGAGTCACTCAGTTTGATCATCTTGAAAGACAGAACAACATCTATGATGAAAATGAGAATCACTCTATTTTCCAATATTGGCAAAGATTCAAGTTTTTGACAAAGAGTAAATGCACTATCAATGAGATCAGATTTAGAGCCTTTTTTCTCTTCTTGAACAAAAGTAGAATCACTTTACATCAAAACATGCTTAGGTCCTGTTCCCAAACCAGACTTTGACAGTGACAGTGTTGAGTATGAGACGGTTTGAGCTAAAATCGAAATTGCAACTGGTAAAAACATTTTGATTGGTTGTACTTATCGTCACCCAAGTACTGACATTGAACACTTCAACTATCTTCAAAGGTCATTATCTAATCAATCAGTTGCAAACAAACATGTCTTTCTCATACCGCCACTGAAGGAGACTTTGTAAGTCTTCTACTCTCACAAAACTACCTCCCATTTATAACCCATCCTACTCGAGTATCTGATCATACTTCTACTATTATAAATAATATCTTCTCCAATGTATGTGATCTTGATACCAAGAATAGTAACATTTTGACACAAATTCCATAGATCATTTTCCACAGTTTTTAATTGTATGCAAACAAAACCTAGCATATCATCAATATGACGATTCAAAATTTGACCAAGAGATCTTCTTACAGATTTGAAGAATTTTAACTTTGAGTATTTGCATGACAATCACAGTGATGTAAATTCAAAATTTTATAGATTTCTATTAAGCCTTGAAAATATGGTCAAAAAGCATGCTCCAGTGAAGAAACTTACTAAAATGATCTCAAATTGCAATACAAACCATGGATTAATATTAGAAGTAGAAAAATGATGCAATTAAGGTATCAGCTATTAAAAAATCTTCAGAAGAAACCAAATTCTGCAACAAGACTTTTTTTAGGAATCGAATTTCCAGTGAACTTAAAGAATGTAAGAAAACGTATTTTCACAATTATTTAAATGTTAATAGCAGCAATATTAAACTCTTGTGGAATGGAATACAACCGATTTGTTGCGCAGCACATTCGCCATCTTAGCCACAGATTATGTTGCGCATCTCATGAGCCATTTTTGTAGCATGTTCAGTATACCGCAAAGATGACAAGAAGCGTCTTTGAGTAATCAGTTACATGCTGCTCTTACTGTTGTGAAGACAAAAACTGCTTCTTTGCACTATGAAAACATGATTGGTTTGCTTGCCAGTTGCGGCTCAGAGGTCGGAAACCTAGGTCATGGGAAAAACAAATGAAGGCAATGGTCACAGCATTTTACGCTTACATTTTGAAAAAGACAAGGGAATTGCTATTGAAACCCTTACCATCAACAGGCATTCCTCCTCATTTTAGTACCACTTCAGACAAATCAACACCAGGCCACATTTCAAACTATGCGGTAATGATCATGGTAATTGTCAATGGTAAAAAAATTGCAATTCCTGTTGATGCTCTACCAATGTATCATTTTGAAGAAGAACATCTTGAGGGAGGTACTGCTTCAGAACTTGCAGAGCAAGTCCTTGCATCATTGTCAAACACGTTAAAGCTTCCAAATAGTTCACTTTCATATCTTGTGGCACATCATGCAGATGGACAATATCAAGCTGCTAAATTTCAACACACACTACGTAATGCAATTCATAAGGTAAAGGAGCCAGGGTTTCTTGACAAACAAAACAACGGTGCAAGCAAATTCTTTGTTTTGCCGTGGGATACAGCACATTATCTAGACAGCGCAATGACAGAAGTGCGGGAAAAAGAAGAAGCTGGAAAATGCTTGCGAGTTTTGATCAAACGAACAACTAAGTTCCAGAGCATGTTTGGTCAAGGAAAAGGCTCCGCAGAATATAAAGTATATGCAAAGGAGCACAATCTGAAAGCAAATGTTGCCTAAACATTTTCAACAACACGCTTTTTCAGCAGTGCATTTAATCAGTTCACAATTGTATATGACAGTTATGAGACACTTGCAAAAGCTTTCACTGCAATGAGAGAAACTGAAGATGAATGTGAAGAAATAAGATACTTGGCCAAATGTCGGGACTTTTGCATTGATCTATGTGGCATCATTGACATTCTTTCACCCATCATGGAAATGATGGTTAACTTATGGTCAATAGCAGTATGGTGGCCACGAGTTAAAAATATGCTAACAGAGATGCAGAAAAATATAGCAATGCAGCTCGTTGATATAAAGAAACCAGTATTGAATAGTCAGCTTTTCTCGAAGTTGCACAAGCACTACGTAGCCCTAACAGTGGAAGAAATTGAAGATTGTATGTTTAAGAATGTTCAGCTAAATCAACGGTGGCTAGTTGAAGACCAAGGACAGGAAATTGATGAGAAGTGTGATGATAAAGATACTGAAAAGAAAATAAAAAAAAAAAGCAAAAATTGGTTACTTGGCATCTAAATCAAGGCAGAACTCGAAAAATCAAGCCACAGTTCTGAGCAGAACCTTCTATTACCGTCTAGAATAGGCCAGAAGCAACGGATACTGTACACAACCATCAAGAGTCATTCAAAATCTGCCACAGCCATGCAAAAGCAGCCACTTCAATCCTGAACGGAATTAACTTTCTAAAACTAGACATAGCTATCTATCAGCATCTAAATCAAGGCGGAACTAGAAAAATCAATGCACTGGTCAGGGCAGAACCTACCACTACTAGCTAGAACAGGCCAGAAGTATCCTACACCGTACGAAACAATCGAGAGACAAATAAAACTGCTACTACTATGCATTGGCAGCCACAATTATCCTGAAGTTCTAAAACTGACCATAACCATCAAGCAGCATCTAAATCAATGCACAACTCGAAAAATCAATCCACAGGTCAGGGCAGAACCTTCCATTACCGTCTAGAACAGACCAAAAGCAACCAATACTGTACACAACAATCAAGAGCCATTCAAAACCTGCCACAACCATGCAAAAGCAGCCACTTCAATCCTGAATGGAACTTACTTTCTCAAACAAGACATAGCCATCTAGCAGCATCTAAATCAAGGCGGAACTAGAAAAATCAATGCACTGGTCAGGGCAGAACCTACCACTACTAGCTAGAACAGGCCAGAAGTATCCTACACCGTACGAAACAATCAAGAGACAAAAAAGACCTGCTACTACCTTGCATAGGCAGCCACAATTATCCTGAAGTTCTAAAACTGACCATCACCATCAAGCAGCATCTAAATCAATGCACAACTCGAAAAATCAATCCACAGGTCAGGGCAGAACCTAGTACTACCATCTAGAACAGCCAGGGAGAATGAAACACCGTACAGAACCATCAAGAGCCACATAAAGCCAGCCACAACAATGCAAATGCAGCGAAAACTATCCTCAACTGGCACTACTTATCTTGACCTAGCCAAAACCATCAAGCGGTATCTAATTTCAAATAGAATTTGAGAAATCGAGCCAGAGATAAGAAAAGAATCTGATGCTTATGTCTAAAACAGCCCAGAAGCATCCAACTGCGTACAGAACCATCAAGAGACATAATAAACAAGCAACTACCATGCAAAAGCAGCCACAGCTAGCCTGAAATGGCATGAACCATCTAGAACTGAATATAATCATAAAACAGCAGCTAAATCAAGGCAGAACACGAAAAATCAATCTACATGTTAGATAAATTATCCAGTACCTTCCAGGAAAGGCCAGAAGCATCGAACACCGTACAGAACCATCAAGAGCCGTATAAATCCACAAAAATCCTGCCAGTATCGTGCAAAAGCAGCCACAACTATTCTGAAATTGAAAAACCCATCTTTAACTGCCTATTAGAATCCTGCATCATCTAAATCAAGGCAGAACTCGGAAAATCAATCCACAGTTCTGAGCAGAACCTTCCATTACCGTCTAGAACAGACCAGAAGCATCCTACGCCGTACGAAACAATCCAGCAATTCTTGTTGCCTGCTACAAGGCTGGAAGCAGAAAATCTTCCGCTTAATTTTCAATTGTTTCAGCCAATTTAGAAGGAATTTGTTCATTAAATTCAGTGCGCTGATTGGTCAACATCCGCCGGAAGGGATTCACTGCTTATTTGGTGACGTAGCTGAATGAGAAAACAAAAGGAAATTATACCAGCTTATTCTCCTTCGTAGCCCACTCAAACGTAACTCAATGCACGAGAATTCAAAGCGAACAGAAAAACGGAAATAAACTGCAGACATTACCGATACTTAATGAATGTTTGAAAGCCGTTTTAATTGAATGGTAATGGACTTTTTGTATAGAATTTGCTGAAAGAAATTTTTTTGAACAAATAAATTTTTTTGCATCTTGAGCTCAGGGTATGCACTGAATACCTTCCATACCCGGACGGTACGCCACTGTCCACAGGTCAGGGGAGAACCTACTATTACTGTCGAGAACAGGCCAGAGGCATGAAACACCGTACAGAACCATCAGGAGCCATATAAATCCTGCCACAATCATGCAAAAGCAGCTACAACTATCCTGAACTGCCAATAACCATCTAGATCTAGCCATAACCATCGAGCAGTATCTAATTCAAAAAAGAAAATGATAAATCGAGCCACAAATCAGACAGGACCCTAACACTAACGTCTAAAATAGCCCAGAAGCATCCAATTCCGTACAGAACCATCAAGAGACATAAAAAACATGCCACTACCATGCATAAGCAGCCAGCACTAGCCTGAATTGGCCAAAACCATCTAGAACCGAACATAAACATAAAGCACCATCTAAATCATAGCAGAACGCAAAAAATTAATCTACATGTCAGATAAAATTATCCCGTACCGTCCAGAAAAGGCCAGAAGCATCAAACGCTGTACAGAACCGTCAAGAGCCATTTGAATCCTGCCATAACCATGCAATAGAGGAAACAACAAACCCTAAACCTAACCCTAAGCCTTACCCCAATCCTAACCCTAAACCTAACCCTAAACATAAGCCTAACCCTAACCCTAACCCTAACCCTAATCCTAAACCTAATCCTAACCTTAGCCAATACCGTCTAGTATAGGCGAGAAGCATCCAACACCATACAGTACCAAGAAGAGCCACATAAAACCTGTCACAACCATGCAAAAGCAGCTACAAATTTGATGAACTGGCAGAAACCATCTAGAACAAACCATAACAATCGATAAGCATCTCAATAAATGCAGAACTCGAAAAATCAATCCACATGTCACGCTAGAACCTCCCTATATCGTCTTGAATAGGCGAGAAGCATCAAACACCTTACAGAACCATCATAAGCTATATAAAACCTGCCGCAACGATGCAAAAGCATCCACAACTATGCTGAAATGACAAGAATCATCTAGAAATGGCCTTAACATCATGCAGCATCAAATCAAGGCAGAACTCGAAAAATCAATCCACAGGTCTGACCAGAACCTACCATTACCACCTAGAACAGGCCAGAAGCAACCAATACTGTACAAAACCATCAAGAGCCATTTAAAACCTGCCACAACAATGCATATGCAGCTACAACTATCCTAAACTGGAAATAACCATCTAGAACAAGCCATAACTATCGACCAGCATCTAAATCAAGGCAGAACACGAGAAATCAATCTACATGTCGGATAAAATTATCCAGTACCGTCCCAACAAGGCCAGAATCATCGGACACCGTACAGAACCATCAAGAGCCGTATAAATCTGCAAAAAACCTGCCACTATCATGCAAAAGCAGCCACAACTATTCTGAAATTGAAAAAACCATCTTGAACTGCCTATTACAATCCTGCATCATCTAAATCAAGGCAGAACTCGAAAAATCAATCCACAGTTCAGAGCAGAACCTTCTATTACCGTCTAGAATAGGCCAGAAGCAACGGATACTGTACACAACCATCAAGAGTCATTCAAAACCTGCCACAGCCATACCAAAGCAGCCACTTCAATCCTGAACGGAATTAACTTTCTAAAACTAGACATAGCCATCAAGCAGCATCTAAATCAAGGCGGAACTAGAAAAATCAATCCAAAGGTCAGGGCAGAACCTACAACTACTATCTAGAACAGGCTAAAAGCATCCAACACCAAACAAAACAATCAAGAGCCAAAAAAACCTGCTACTACCATGCATAGGCAGCCACAGTTATCCTGAAATTCTAAATCAGGCCATACCCATTAAGCAGCATTTAAATGAATGCACAACTCGAAAGATCAATCCATAGGTCAGGGGAGAACCTACTATTACTGTCTGGAACAGACCAGAAGCATCAAACACCGAACAGAACCATGGGGAGCCACATAAAACTTGCTACAACCATGCAAAAGCAGCTACAACTAACCTGAACTGCCAATAACCATCTAGAACCAGCCATAACAATTGCCCAGCATCTAAATAAAGGCAGAACTCGAAAAATCAATCCACAGGTCAGGGCAGAACCTACCACTACTATCTAGAACAGGCCAGAAGCATCCTACACCGTACGAAACAATCAAGAGCCAAAAAAAACCTGCTACTCCCTTGCATAGGCAGCCACAATTGTCCTGAAATTCTAAAACTGACCATAACCATCAAGCAGCATCATCTACAGGTCAGGGCAGTAGCTAATACTACCATCTAGAAAAGGCAGGAAGAATGAAACACCGTACAGAACCATCAAGAGCAACATAAAACCAGACACAACAATGCAAATGCAGCTAAAACTATCCTCAACTGGCACTACATATCTTAACCTAGCCAAAACCATCGAACGGTATCTAATTTCAAGTAGAATTTGAGAAATCGAGCCACAGATCAGTAAAGAGCCTCACGCTTATGTCTAAAACAGCCCAGAAGCATCCAACTGCGTACAGAACCATCAAGAGACATAATAAACAAGCAACTACCATGCAAAAGCAGCCACAACTAGCCTGAAATGGCATGAACCATCTAGAACTGAATATAATCATAAAGCAGCAGCTAAATCAAGGCAGAACACGAGAAATCAATCTACATGTCGGATAAAATTATCCAGTACCGTCCAGAAAAGGCCAGAAGCATCGAACACCGTACAGAACCATCAAGAGCCGTATAAATCTGCAAAAAACCTGCCACTATCATGCAAAAGCAGCCACAACTATTCTGAAATTGAAAAAACCATCTTGAACTGCCTATTACAATCCTGCATCATCTAAATCAAGGCAGAACTCGAAAAATCAATCCACAGTTCAGAGCAGAACCTTCTATTACCGTCTAGAATAGGCCAGAAGCAACGGATACTGTACACAACCATCAAGAGTCATTCAAAACCTGCCACAGCCATACCAAAGCAGCCACTTCAATCCTGAACGGAATTAACTTTCTAAAACTAGACATAGCCATCAAGCAGCATCTAAATCAAGGCGGAACTAGAAAAATCAATCCAAAGGTCAGGGCAGAACCTACAACTACTATCTAGAACAGGCTAAAAGCATCCAACACCAAACAAGACAATCAAGAGCCAAAAAAACCTGCTACTACCATGCATAGGCAGCCACAGTTATCCTGAAATTCTAAATCAGGCCATACCCATTAAGCAGCATCTAAATGAATGCACAACTCGAAAGATCAATCCATAGGTCAGGGGAGAACCTACTATTACTGTCTGGAACAGACCAGAAGCATCAAACACCGAACAGAACCATGGGGAGCCACATAAAACTTGCTACAACCATGCAAAAGCAGCTACAACTAACCTGAACTGCCAATAACCATCTAGAACCAGCCATAACAATTGCCCAGCATCTAAATAAAGGCAGAACTCGAAAAATCAATCCACAGGTCAGGGCAGAACCTACCACTACTATCTAGAACAGGCCAGAAGCATCCTACACCGTACGAAACAATCAAGAGCCAAAAAAAACCTGCTACTCCCTTGCATAGGCAGCCACAATTGTCCTGAAATTCTAAAACTGACCATAACCATCAAGCAGCATCATCTACAGGTCAGGGCAGTAGCTAATACTACCATCTAGAAAAGGCAGGAAGAATGAAACACCGTACAGAACCATCAAGAGCAACATAAAACCAGACACAACAATGCAAATGCAGCTAAAACTATCCTCAACTGGCACTACATATCTTAACCTAGCCAAAACCATCGAACGGTATCTAATTTCAAGTAGAATTTGAGAAATCGAGCCACAGATCAGTAAAGAGCCTCACGCTTATGTCTAAAACAGCCCAGAAGCATCCAACTGCGTACAGAACCATCAAGAGACATAATAAACAAGCAACTACCATGCAAAAGCAGCCACAACTAGCCTGAAATGGCATGAACCATCTAGAACTGAATATAATCATAAAGCAGCAGCTAAATCAAGGCAGAACACGAGAAATCAATCTACATGTCGGATAAAATTATCCAGTACCGTCCAGAAAAGGCCAGAAGCATCGAACACCGTACAGAACCATCAAGAGCCGTATAAATCTGCAAAAAACCTGCCACTATCATGCAAAAGCAGCCACAACTATTCTGAAATTGAAAAAACCATCTTGAACTGCCTATTACAATCCTGCATCATCTAAATCAAGGCAGAACTCGAAAAATCAATCCACAGTTCAGAGCAGAACCTTCTATTACCGTCTAGAATAGGCCAGAAGCAACGGATACTGTACACAACCATCAAGAGTCATTCAAAACCTGCCACAGCCATACCAAAGCAGCCACTTCAATCCTGAACGGAATTAACTTTCTAAAACTAGACATAGCCATCAAGCAGCATCTAAATCAAGGCGGAACTAGAAAAATCAATCCAAAGGTCAGGGCAGAACCTACAACTACTATCTAGAACAGGCTAAAAGCATCCAACACCAAACAAAACAATCAAGAGCCAAAAAAACCTGCTACTACCATGCATAGGCAGCCACA
This sequence comes from Catostylus mosaicus, assembly GCA_964019065.1. Classification (NCBI taxonomy): domain Eukaryota; kingdom Metazoa; phylum Cnidaria; class Scyphozoa; order Rhizostomeae; family Catostylidae; genus Catostylus; species Catostylus mosaicus. Next base: position 4,391,212 of record OZ025191.1, read on the forward strand.
GTTATCCTGAAATTCTAAATCAGGCCATACCCATTAAGCAGCATCTAAATGAATGCACAACTCGAAAGATCAATCCATAGGTCAGGGGAGAACCTACTATTACTGTCTGGAACAGACCAGAAGCATCAAACACCGAACAGAACCATGGGGAGCCACATAAAACTTGCTACAACCATGCAAAAGCAGCTACAACTAACCTGAACTGCCAATAACCATCTAGAACCAGCCATAACAATTGCCCAGCATCTAAATAAAGGCAGAACTCGAAAAATCAATCCACAGGTCAGGGCAGAACCTACCACTACTATCTAGAACAGGCCAGAAGCATCCTACACCGTACGAAACAATCAAGAGCCAAAAAAAACCTGCTACTACCATGCATAGGCAGCCACAATTGTCCTGAAATTCTAAAACTGACCATAACCATCAAGCAGCATCTAAATCAATGCACAACTCGAAAAATCTATCCCAGGTCAGGGCAGAACCTAGTACTACCATCTAGAACAGGCAGGAAGAATGAAACACCGTACAGAACCATCAAGAGCCACATAAAACCAGCCACAACAATGCAAATGCAGCTAAAACTTTCCTCAACTGGCACTACTTATCTTGACCTAGCCAAAACTATCGAGCGGTATCTAATTTCAAGTAGAATTTGAGAAATCGAGCCACAAATAAGAAAAGAACCTAACACTTATGTCTAAAACAGCGCAGAAGCATCCAACTCCGTACAGAACCATCAAGAGACATAATAAACATGCCACTACCATGCAAAAGCAGCCACCACTAGCCTGAAATGGCATGAACCATCTAGAACTGAATATAACCATAAAGCAGCATCTAAATCAAGGCAGAACACGAAAAATCAATCTACATGTTAGATAAAATTATCCAGTACCGTCCAGAAAAGACCAGAAGCATCGAACACCGTATAGAACCATCAAGAGCCGTATAAATCCGCAAAAAACCCGCTACTATCATGCAAAAGCAGCCACAACTATTCTGAAATTGCAAAAAACCATGTTCAACTGCCTATCATAATCCTTCATCATCTAAATCAAGGGAGAACTCGAAAATCAATCCACAGTTCTGAGCAGAACCTTCCATTACCGTCTAGAACAGACCAGAAGCATCCTACGCCGTACGAAACAATCCAGCAATTCTTGTTGCCTGCTACGAGGCTAGAAGCAGAAAATCTTCCGCTTATTTTTCAATTGTTTCAGCCAATTTAGAAGGAATTTGTTCATTAAATTCAGTGCGCTGATTGGTTAAAATCCGCCGGAAGGGATTCACTGCTTATTTGGTGACGTAGCTGAATGAGAAAACAAAAGGAAAATATACCAGCTTATTCTCCTTCGTAGCCCACTCAAACGTAGCTCAATGCACGAGAATTCAAAGCGAACAGAAAAACGGAAATGAACTGCAGACATTACCGATACTTAATGAATGTTTGAAAGCGGTTTTAATTGAATGATAATGGACTTTTTGTTTAGAATTTGCTAAAAGAAATCAAGAGACAAAAAAAACCTGCTACTACCATGCATAGGCAGCCACAGTTATCCTGAAATTCTAAAACTGACCATAACCATCAAGCAGCGTCATCCACAGGTCAGGGCAGATGCTAATACTACCATCTAGAAAAGGCAGGAAGAATGAAACACCGTACAGAACCATCAAGAGCCTCATAAAACCAGCCACAGCAATGCAAATGCAGCTAAAACTATCTTCAACTGGCACTACTTATCTTGACCTAGCCAAAACCATCGAGCGGTATCTAATTTCAAGTAGAATTTGATAAACCGAGCCACAGATCAGAAAAGAAGCTAACACTTATGTCTAAAACAGCCCAGAAGCATCCAACTCCGTACAGAACCATCAAGAGACATAATAAACATGCCACTACAACGCAAAAGCAGCCACCACTAGCCTGAAATGGCATGAACAATCTAGAACTGAATATAACCATAACGCTGCATCTAAATCAAGGCAGAACACGAAAAATTAATCTACATGTTAGATAAAATTATCCAGTACCGTCCAGAAAAGGCCAGAAGCATCGAACACCGTACAGAACCATCAAGAGCCGTGTAAATCCGCAAAAAACCTGCCACTATCATGCAAAAGCAGCCATGACTATTCTGAAATTGAAAAAGCCATCTTGAACTGCCTATTACAATCCTGCATCATCTAAATCAAGGCAGAACTCGAAAAATCAATCCACAGTTCTGAGCAGAACCTTCCATTACCGTCTAGAACAGACCAGAAGCAACCAATACTGCACACAACAATCAAGAGCCATTCAATACCTAACATCCATGGAAAAGCAGCCACTTCAATCCTGAATGGAACTAACTTTTGAAAACTAGACATAGCCATCAAGCAGCATCTAAATCAAGGCAGAAATAGGAAAATCAATCCACAGGTCAGGGCAGAACCTACCACTTCTATCTAGAACAGGCCAGAAGCATCCTACACCGTACGAAACAATCAAGAGCCAAAAAAAACCTGCTACTACCATGCATAGGCAGCCACAATTATCCTGAAATTCTGAAACTGACCATAACCATCAAGCAGCATCATCCACAGGTCAGGGCAGTAGCTAATACTACCATCTAGAAAAGGCAGGAAGAATGAAACACCGTACAGAACCATCAAGAGCAACATAAAACCAGACACAACAATGCAAATGCAGCTAAAACTATCCTCAACTGGCACTACATATCTTGACCTAGCCAAAACCATCGAGCGGTATCTAATTTCAAGTAGAATTTGAGAAATCGAGCCACAGATCAGTAAAGAGGCTGACGCTTATGTCTAAAACAGCCCAGAAGCATCCAACTGCGTACAGAACCATCAAGAGACATAATAAACAAGCAACTACCATGCAAAAGCAGCCACAACTAGCCTGAAATGGCATGAACCATCTAGAACTGAATATAATCATAAAGCAGCAGCTAAATCAAGGCAGAACACGAAAAATCAATCTACATGTTAGATAAAATTATCCAGTACAGTCCAGTAAAGGCCAGAAGCATCGAACACCGTACAGAACCATCAAGAGCCGTATAAATCCGCAAAAAACCTGCTACTATCATGCAAAAGCAGCCACAACTATTCTGAAATTGCAAAAAACCATGTTCAACTGCCTATCATAATCCTTCATCATCTAAATCAAGGGAGAACTCGAAAAATCAATCCACAGTTCTGAGCAGAACTTCCATTACCGTCTAGAACAGACCAGAAGCATCCTACGCCGTACGATCCAATCCAGCAATTCTTGTTGCCTGCTACGAGGTTAGAATCAGAAAATCTTCCGCTTATTTTTCAATTGTTTCAGCCAATTTAGAAGGAATTTGTTCATTAAATTCAGTGCGCTGATTGGTTAAAATCCGCCGGAAGGGATTCACTGCTTATTTGGTGACGTAGCTGAATGAGAAAACAAAAGGAAAATATACCAGCTTATTCTCCTTCGTAGCCCACTCAAACGTAACTCAATGCACGAGAATTCAAAGCGAACAGAAAAACAGAAATAAACTGCAGACATTACCGATACTTAATGAATGTTTGAAAGCGGTTTTAATTGAATGATAATGGACTTTTTGTTTAGAATTTGCTAAAAGAAATCAAGAGACAACAAAAACTCGCTACTACCATGCATAGGCAGCTACAGTTATCCTGAAATTCTAAAACTGACCATAACCATCAAGCAGCGTCATCCACAGGTCAGGGCAGTAGCTAATACTACCATCTAGAAAAGGCAGGAAGAATGAAACACCGTACAGAACCATCAAGAGCAACATAAAACCAGACACAACAATGCAAATGCAGCTAAAACTATCCTCAACTGGTACTACATATCTTAACCTAGCCAAAACCATCGAACGGTATCTAATTTCAAGTAGAATTTGAGAAATCGAGCCACAGATCAGTAAAGAGCCTGACGCTTATGTCTAAAACAGCCCAGAAGCATCCAACTGCGTACAGAACCATCAAGAGACATAATAAACAAGCAACTACCATGCAAAAGCAGCCACAACTAGCCTGAAATGGCATGAACCATCTAGAACTGAATATAATCATAAAGCAGCAGCTAAATCAAGGCAGAACACGAAAAATCAATCTACATGTTAGATAAAATTATCCAGTACCTTCCAGGAAAGGCCAGATGCATCGAACACCGTACAGAACCATCAAGAGCCGTATAAACCCACAAAAATCCTGCCAGTATCGTGCAAAAGCAGCCACAACTATTCTGAAATTGAAAAAGCCATCTTTAACTGCCTATTACAATCCTGCATCATCTAAATCAAGGCAGAACTCGAAAAATCAATCCACGGTTCTGAGCAGAACCTTCCATTACCGTCTAGAACAGGCCAAAAGCAACCAATACTGCACACAACAATCAAGAGCCATTCAATACCTGCCACAACCATGCAAAAGCAGCCACTTCAATCCTGAATGGAACTAACTTTCTGAAACTAAACATAGCCATGAAATAGCATCTAAATCAGGGCGGAAATAGGAAAATCAATCCACAGGTCAGGGCAGAACCTACCACTACTATCTAGAACAGGCCAGAAGCATCCTACACCGTACGAAACAATCAAGAGCCAAAAAAACCTGCTACTACCATGCATAGGCAGCCACAATTGTCCTGAAATTCTAAAACTGACCATAACCATCAAGCAGCATCTAAATCAATGCACAACTCGAAAAATCCATCCCAGGTCAGGGCAGAACCTAGTACTACCTCCTAGAACAGGCAGGAAGAATGAACCACCGTACAGAACCATCAAGGGCCACACAAAACCAGCCACAACAATGCAAATGCAGCTAAAACTTTCCTCAACTGGCACTACTTATCTTGACCTAGCCAAAACTATCGAGCGGTATCTAATTTCAAGTAGAATTTGAGAAATCGAGCCAGAGATAAGAAAAGAATCTGATGCTTATGTCTAAAACAGCCCAGAAGCATCCAACTGCGTACAGAACCATCAAGAGACATAATAAACAAGCAACTACCATGCAAAAGCAGCCACAGCTAGCCTGAAATGGCATGAACCATCTAGAACTGAATATAATCATAAAGCAGCAGCTAAATCAAGGCAGAACACGAAAAATCAATCTACATGTTAGATAAAATTATCCAGTACCGTCCAGGAAAGGCCAGAAGTATCGAACACCGTACAGAACCATCAAGAGCCGTATAAATCCACAAAAATCCTGCCAGTACCGTGCAAAAGCAGCCACAACTATTCTGAAATTGAAAAACCCATCTTTAACTGCCTTTTAGAATCCTGCATCATCTAAATCAAGGCAGAACTCGAAAAATCAATCCACAGTTCTGAGCAGAACCTTCCATTACCGTCTAGAACAGACCAGAAGCATCCTACGCCGTACGAAACAATCCAGCAATTCTTGTTGCCTGCTACGAGGCTAGAAGCAGAAAATCTTCCGCTTATTTTTCAATTGTTTCAGCCAATTTAGAAGGAATTTGTTCATTAAATTCAGTGCGCTGATTGGTTAAAATCCGCCGGAAGGGATTCACTGCTTATTTGGTGACGTAGCTGAATGAGAAAAAATATACCAGCTTATTCTCCTTCGTAGCCCACTCAAACGTAACTCAATGCACGAGAATTCAAAGCGAACAGAAAAACGGAAATAAACTGCAGACATTACCGATACTTAATGAATGTTTGAAAGCGGTTTTAATTGAATGATAATGGACTTTTTGTTTAGAATTTGCTAAAAGAAATCAAGAGAAAAAAAAAACCTGCTACTACCATGCATAGGCAGCCACAGTTATCCTGAAATTCTAAAACTGACCATAACCATCAAGCAGCGTCATCCACAGGTCAGGGCAGATGCTAATACTACCATCTAGAAAAGGCAGGAAGAATGAAACACCGTACAGAACCATCAAGAGCCACATAAAACCAGCCACAGCAATGCAAATGCAGCTAAAACTATCTTCAACTGGCACTACTTATCTTGACCTAGCCAAAACCATCGAGCGGTATCTAATTTCAAGTAGAATTTGATAAACCGAGCCACAGATCAGAAAAGAAGCTAACACTTATGTCTAAAACAGCCCAGAAGCATCCAACTCCGTACAGAACCATCAAGAGACATAATAAACATGCCACTACAACGCAAAAGCAGCCACCACTAGCCTGAAATGGCATGAACAATCTAGAACTGAATATAACCATAACGCTGCATCTAAATCAAGGCAGAACACGAAAAATTAATCTACATGTTAGATAAAATTATCAAGTACCGTCCAGAAAAGGCCAGAAGCATCGAACACCGTACAGAACCATCAAGAGCCGTGTAAATCCGCAAAAAACCTGCCACTATCATGCAAAAGCAGCCATGACTATTCTGAAATTGAAAAAGCCATCTTGAACTGCCTATTACAATCCTGCATCATCTAAATCAAGGCAGAACTCGAAAAATCAATCCACAGTTCTGAGCAGAACCTTCCATTACCGTCTAGAACAGACCAGAAGCAACCAATACTGCACACAACAATCAAGAGCCATTCAATACCTAACATCCATGGAAAAGCAGCCACTTCAATCCTGAATGGAACTAACTTTTGAAAACTAGACATAGCCATCAAGCAGCATCTAAATCAAGGCAGAAATAGGAAAATCAATCCACAGGTCAGGGCAGAACCTACCACTTCTATCTAGAACAGGCCAGAAGCATCCTACACCGTACGAAACAATCAAGAGCCAAAAAAAACCTGCTACTACCATGCATAGGCAGCCACAATTGTCCTGAAATTCTAAAACTGACCATAACCATCAAGCAGCATCTAAATCAATGCACAACTCGAAAAATCCATCCCAGGTCAGGGCAGAACCTAGTACTACCTCTTAGAACAGGCAGGAAGAATGAACCACCGTACAGAACCATCAAGAGCCACACAAAACCAGCCACAACAATGCAAATGCAGCTAAAACTTTCCTCAACTGGCACTACTTATCTTGACCTAGCCAAAACTATCGAGCGGTATCTAATTTCAGGTAGAATTTGAGAAATCGAGCCAGAGATAAGAAAAGAATCTGATGCTTATGTCTAAAACAGCCCAGAAGCATCCAACTGCGTACAGAACCATCAAGAGACATAATAAACAAGCAACTACCATGCAAAAGCAGCCACAGCTAGCCTGAAATGGCATGAACCATCTAGAACTGAATATAATCATAAAGCAGCAGCTAAATCAAGGCAGAACACGAAAAATCAATCTACATGTTAGATAAAATTATCCAGTACCTTCCAGGAAAGGCCAGATGCATCGAACACCGTACAGAACCATCAAGAGCCGTATAAACCCACAAAAATCCTGCCAGTATCGTGCAAAAGCAGCCACAACTATTCTGAAATTGAAAAAGCCATCTTTAACTGCCTATTACAATCCTGCATCATCTAAATCAAGGCAGAACTCGAAAAATCAATCCACGGTTCTGAGCAGAACCTTCCATTACCGTCTAGAACAGACCAGAAGCATCCTACGCCGTACGAAACAATCCAGCAATTCTTGTTGCCTTCTAGGAGGCTGGAAGCAGAAAATCTTCTGCTTATTTTTCAATTGTTTCAGCCAATTTAGAAGGAATTTGTTCATTAAATTCAGTGCGCTGATTGGTTAAAATCCGCCGGAAGGGATTCACTGCTTATTTGGTGACGTAGCTGAATGAGAAAAAATATACCAGCTTATTCTCCTTCGTAGCCCACTCAAACGTAACTCAATGCACGAGAATTCAAAGCGAACAGAAAAACGGAAATAAACTGCAGACATTACCGATACTTAATGAATGTTTGAAAGCGGTTTTAATTGAATGATAATGGACTTTTTGTTTAGAATTTGCTAAAAGAAATCAAGAGAAAAAAAAAACCTGCTACTACCATGCATAGGCAGCCACAGTTATCCTGAAATTCTAAAACTGACCATAACCATCAAGCAGCGTCATCCACAGGTCAGGGCAGATGCTAATACTACCATCTAGAAAAGGCAGGAAGAATGAAACACCGTACAGAACCATCAAGAGCCACATAAAACCAGCCACAGCAATGCAAATGCAGCTAAAACTATCTTCAACTGGCACTACTTATCTTGACCTAGCCAAAACCATCGAGCGGTATCTAATTTCAAGTAGAATTTGATAAACCGAGCCACAGATCAGAAAAGAAGCTAACACTTATGTCTAAAACAGCCCAGAAGCATCCAACTCCGTACAGAACCATCAAGAGACATAATAAACATGCCACTACAACGCAAAAGCAGCCACCACTAGCCTGAAATGGCATGAACAATCTAGAACTGAATATAACCATAACGCTGCATCTAAATCAAGGCAGAACACGAAAAATTAATCTACATGTTAGATAAAATTATCAAGTACCGTCCAGAAAAGGCCAGAAGCATCGAACACCGTACAGAACCATCAAGAGCCGTGTAAATCCGCAAAAAACCTGCCACTATCATGCAAAAGCAGCCATGACTATTCTGAAATTGAAAAAGCCATCTTGAACTGCCTATTACAATCCTGCATCATCTAAATCAAGGCAGAACTCGAAAAATCAATCCACAGTTCTGAGCAGAACCTTCCATTACCGTCTAGAACAGACCAGAAGCAACCAATACTGCACACAACAATCAAGAGCCATTCAATACCTAACATCCATGGAAAAGCAGCCACTTCAATCCTGAATGGAACTAACTTTTGAAAACTAGACATAGCCATCAAGCAGCATCTGAATCAAGGCAGAAATAGGAAAATCAATCCACAGGTCAGGGCAGAACCTACCACTTCTATCTAGAACAGGCCAGAAGCATCCTACACCGTACGAAACAATCAAGAGCCAAAAAAAACCTGCTACTACCATGCATAGGCAGCCACAATTGTCCTGAAATTCTAAAACTGACCATAACCATCAAGCAGCATCTAAATCAATGCACAACTCGAAAAATCCATCCCAGGTCAGGGCAGAACCTAGTACTACCTCCTAGAACAGGCAGGAAGAATGAACCACCGTACAGAACCATCAAGAGCCACACAAAACCAGCCACAACAATGCAAATGCAGCTAAAACTTTCCTCAACTGGCACTACTTATCTTGACCTAGCCAAAACTATCGAGCGGTATCTAATTTCAGGTAGAATTTGAGAAATCGAGCCAGAGATAAGAAAAGAATCTGATGCTTATGTCTAAAACAGCCCAGAAGCATCCAACTGCGTACAGAACCATCAAGAGACATAATAAACAAGCAACTACCATGCAAAAGCAGCCACAGCTAGCCTGAAATGGCATGAACCATCTAGAACTGAATATAATCATAAAGCAGCAGCTAAATCAAGGCAGAACACGAAAAATCAATCTACATGTTAGATAAAATTATCCAGTACCTTCCAGGAAAGGCCAGATGCATCGAACACCGTACAGAACCATCAAGAGCCGTATAAACCCACAAAAATCCTGCCAGTATCGTGCAAAAGCAGCCACAACTATTCTGAAATTGAAAAAGCCATCTTTAACTGCCTATTACAATCCTGCATCATCTAAATCAAGGCAGAACTCGAAAAATCAATCCACGGTTCTGAGCAGAACCTTCCATTACCGTCTAGAACAGACCAGAAGCATCCTACGTGGACAGCTGATGAATCGATTTTTTCCTTCTTTTATATTCCAAGTCATATGCTGCGTCTAATCCTACCACCCCTCTTACACATAATACATAGTGCACTTACAATTGGGGTCGCGCCCCATTATTCACTATCTCTATCCAGCTTTTCATCTTTTGACCTAATACACCGCATCAGTTCCCCTAAATAAATACTTCGGACAATTCAAGTTACTATTGTTATGGGGGCTGCTGTCATAGCGGTATTTTAACCGGGGGTCTGGCCCATCCTTTGTTGGGTGCTCCTGCGATTACTCCTTTTATTTCTTGGTTATGATTCTTATTATGATTTCACTCAACATTTATGACCCAGGAGGAAAGCGTGACGCTCCTAGTAGTATCGTTGTGCCCACATTGGTTGGCCTTCCCTCCCCTATGATGGCATTTTATCCCCCCAAAAATTTTTTTTCCTTACTCTACTAATGACACCCCTCACGTTTACAACCGAGCCTCCTTTACATTCCTCATCCTCACCTCGTTCTGACCGATAACGTTTTATCTCTACACTTTCACTAGTAAAAAACTGCAAAAGAGTGTCCTTTGCTGTTTACCTAACCACCCATGTGACCCTTACGATCAATATTTTTTTTCTTCCCGCCTGTTGCTTATTAGCATTGTCCTGTCTAACACTCTTCCACCACCCTTCCATCACAGATTTTCCATATTGGGCATGGAATTTCCATCCCCTATAAGAAACAGACTTTTATTCTTTTCTCTCACTCACTAACAATTCAAGACAAAGCTTTAATCTCTTCGAATTATTTCCAATCATGGCTCGATCAAAATCTTCCAATGGCTCTTCTACTTCTGCTGAACGTAAGTTTCTTGTCATTTTTATTCATAACCTTCATTCCTTTCTTCATCTCCTATCGATATTTTCTGACTATTTACCACTTTTACATATACTCAAAACAACCCTCACGTTGTTTTTCACAGTTGCTTGCATCCTTGATCCTGAACCTACTCCTGACGATGAAATCTTTCAAACACAAGCCAGATTCATTATCGGAGAAACACAACCAAGCTCTGACCCATCTGACATTGAAGATAACGCCAACTCTCCTGCGATTGTTGATATACAAGCCAGGCCATTAAACAACACTCCTGTCAATGGTGAAGATGATGTTGTGTTATCCCAAGCTCAAAACAACCTTCTAAACGACCTTACAAAACACAAGATTCAACTACTTAAGCACGATGAACTTTCTACAAAATTCAGTATGTTATCGAACTCCTCTTCTCTTCCTCCAAAATACACATTACCGGACGTTAAACTTGTTGACAAAAAATTCTTTTCGCATAATATAAATAGCCGTTTCTTAGCCATGAATACAAATTACCAAAGAGATTTATGTGCTCTACTCTCCGACCATCACAAAGAAATGGCCGAGAGGGAGCGATTAATCGTTCAACTTAGACTTGATACTATTTCTAAAGTTTATAACGATCGCAAATTGTTAACACACATGGATTCTTTGTCTAAGGATGCCTCTACTGAGGCTTTTATTAATGATATCGTAGTTCCAAAGCGAGTCCGCAGGGCAGGCGAAAAACGTCCTCGAGAGTAGCTTGTTCACTAGACTTTTTCTAAAGATTCTTTGTGAATAACTATCTTGCATAAATAGTCCACTTTGCTATGCCCCTATATTCGCAATCTCGATTTCCAAAACAAACAAACATGTTTACAAAAATTACTCTTACATGGGACTTTTTCGCTTTTCGATACGATCTACTCGACTAATTATTTAGCATAGAAATAGTTGCCTTAATAGCACATTGATTTATTCTACCCCCACTACAACGAGTGTCCTTTATTTCATTACATTAAGCACCCCGGCCTTCTTGCCTTACATGGTAGTTTTTTACTAAAGCAATATACTATCTTTCCCATATTACTAGCACCTTATGCCTCCAGGCTGTTATAAGTTTTTTTCCTTAAATACTCAGCACCTTGGCCCTCAGACTATGATCTACTGTAATTACCTAGATTTTGCTTAATTATTCGATACCTTAGCCTCTAGGCTGTACACAATGAACTATTACTCTAGCTCTTATCCTTCTCCGTTCTCACAATCCCTTATCCATGAAATAGGTTCCGTTTTACAGCAGTTCCTATACCTTATTTTTATGTACTTATACCTCTGATAATTTCATTCTTTTATATAGCTATACACCGAATATAGCTATACGTTACTAGCACTAGCACTAGAAACTTGCTACCCTTCGTTATCCGAAGTTAGGTTCACCCCTTTATTCTTATATACTACATATTATCTTATTATCACATTGTAATGGTTGATTTTCTGATGATTTTTTGAGTGAGTCAATACACATACATTCCTATTCTCGTGTCCACTCTCTAGAGACAAATAACCCTGATTTGATATACTCTGGTAAAATGAAGATTTTGAAAACAATAGCTGGTGCCAAGAGAAGGACAAGATCCACTCCTAAAAACAAAAATTCTCTTAAGAAAACGCTTCGCAAAACAATTTCCACTCAAAATACAACAACCAATATTCACAATCTAAGTGGTATAACCCTTTCCGATTCACAGGCCAGAGTCCTATCAAAGGGCCTCTCATTTATCCCTTCACCAAAACCGACTCCGAAATTAACAATTGAAAAATCTTTTTCAAACTTTCAAAGAAGAATTTACTTGAAACATTTTTTTCTGAATAAGGGTGATCTAAAGCCCGGTCATCCTTTCCGCATCTCTTCGGGGTGGCAACCACCCATACCTGATAATAATGGTATACAAAACTATATCTCTAATATTTATAGGGACATTTTTTGTACCAAACAATCGCCCAAAACATTTCAAAACATCACTGACCTCGAACAACAGGCCCTACGGGATCTGCTAAAAACAACAAATATCATTATAAAACCAGCTGACAAGGGCGGCAAAATCGTGATCTGGGACCGCACAGACTATCTCAGCGAAGCCAACCGTCAACTCGGTGACTCCAAATATTACCAAGTGGTTGAATACAACCCCCTCCCGAAACTTATCATGGATATTTCCACTTTTCTCTCATTCCTTAAAAGTCAGCTTCTAATTGAGCATGATATTTTTTTATTTCTCAACCCATTAAACAACTCCAGGACACCCTTGTTTTACATGTTACCTAAGATCCACAAAGAGGGTACCCCTGGTAGACCTATCATATCAGGATGTGGTTCACCTACAGCTAACCTATCAATTTTTCTCGACTATTACCTAAAACCTATAGTGCAAACAATTCCCTCCTTTATCAAAGATACCACTCACTTTCTTCGCATACTCAGGGAAAAGGCGGGCGTTGTTCCACCTGACTCCCTATTGGTGACTTTCGATGTAAAGTCACTTTACACTAACATACCGAATGAGGAGGGAATTCTTTGTTGCCTGAACGCAATAAGCAATTTCTATGGAGAAAATCTCCCCCTACCCCTTAAGCATATACGACAAATGTTGTCCTTTATACTTGAACAAAATTACTTTTTCTTCAATGGCACTTACTATTTACAAATACACGGTACCGCAATGGGTTCCCCATTTGCCCCTAATTATGCCAACATCTTCATGGCAGACCTAGAAGAACGTATTCTTTCCTCCTACCCGAGGGGTGTAGCCCCCCTACTTTGGAAACGATATATTGATGATATTTATGTCATTTGGAACCATGGACCAGACAAACTCCACGAGTTTTACACTCATATGAACTCGTTACATGATAGCATTAAATTTGAAATGTCTTTTTCCGATAAAAGAATACCTTTTCTTGATACAATGACGATGATCCTTCCAAACAACACGATTTCAACTTCTCTCTATAAGAAACCCTCCGATATTTGTTCCTTATTACACGCACTTTCCTTTCATCCCCTTAACTGTAAAAAAGGCATTATCTATAGCCAGGCTCTTAGATACCGAAGAATTATATCTGACGACCAAGACCTTAGGTCTCATCTTAACAACCTACTAGAAACCCTGGTTGCTAGGGGCTATGACCCCCACCTTGTATCCTCTATTTTTCGGACTGTCCTGCCTATGTCACAGGACGATCTCTTGAAAGAGAAATCTGATAATACAAAAAACGTTATACCATTCATAGTTCCTTATAACACTAATACGATGTCCATTAGCAAGATATTACACAGACACTGGCATTTCATAGAAGACGATGACGCACTTTGTTCCATCGCAGCGGCCATACCCATCACTGCATTCAATCGCAATAAGAACTTGAAAGACATTTTAGTCCACTCTAAATTTCCCTAATTCTGTACCTTGTATTAGCTATGACAACCACAATTTTTACATTTTACTCTTTCTGTCTTTTCATCTTCGATCCATTACGATGGCACTCCTTGTGGGTGTCGGGGGTCCTGTGATCTATAGCGTCCTGTTCTTAAACCCCCGAAACGCTGATCACAGGTGGACAGCTGATGAATCGATTTTTTCCTTCTTTTATATTCCAAGTCATATGCTGCGTCTAATCCTACCACCCCTCTTACACATAATACATAGTGCACTTACAATTGGGGTCGCGCCCCATTATTCACTATCTCTATCCAGCTTTTCATCTTTTGACCTAATACACCGCATCAGTTCCCCTAAATAAATACTTCGGACAATTCAAGTTACTATTGTTATGGGGGCTGCTGTCATAGCGGTATTTTAACCGGGGGTCTGGCCCATCCTTTGTTGGGTGCTCCTGCGATTACTCCTTTTATTTCTTGGTTATGATTCTTATTATGATTTCACTCAACATTTATGACCCAGGAGGAAAGCGTGACGCTCCTAGTAGTATCGTTGTGCCCACATTGGTTGGCCTTCCCTCCCCTATGATGGCATTTTATCCCCCCAAAAATTTTTTTTCCTTACTCTACTAATGACACCCCTCACGTTTACAACCGAGCCTCCTTTACATTCCTCATCCTCACCTCGTTCTGACCGATAACGTTTTATCTCTACACTTTCACTAGTAAAAAACTGCAAAAGAGTGTCCTTTGCTGTTTACCTAACCACCCATGTGACCCTTACGATCAATATTTTTTTTCTTCCCGCCTGTTGCTTATTAGCATTGTCCTGTCTAACACTCTTCCACCACCCTTCCATCACAGATTTTCCATATTGGGCATGGAATTTCCATCCCCTATAAGAAACAGACTTTTATTCTTTTCTCTCACTCACTAACAATTCAAGACAAAGCTTTAATCTCTTCGAATTATTTCCAATCATGGCTCGATCAAAATCTTCCAATGGCTCTTCTACTTCTGCTGAACGTAAGTTTCTTGTCATTTTTATTCATAACCTTCATTCCTTTCTTCATCTCCTATCGATATTTTCTGACTATTTACCACTTTTACATATACTCAAAACAACCCTCACGTTGTTTTTCACAGTTGCTTGCATCCTTGATCCTGAACCTACTCCTGACGATGAAATCTTTCAAACACAAGCCAGATTCATTATCGGAGAAACACAACCAAGCTCTGACCCATCTGACATTGAAGATAACGCCAACTCTCCTGCGATTGTTGATATACAAGCCAGGCCATTAAACAACACTCCTGTCAATGGTGAAGATGATGTTGTGTTATCCCAAGCTCAAAACAACCTTCTAAACGACCTTACAAAACACAAGATTCAACTACTTAAGCACGATGAACTTTCTACAAAATTCAGTATGTTATCGAACTCCTCTTCTCTTCCTCCAAAATACACATTACCGGACGTTAAACTTGTTGACAAAAAATTCTTTTCGCATAATATAAATAGCCGTTTCTTAGCCATGAATACAAATTACCAAAGAGATTTATGTGCTCTACTCTCCGACCATCACAAAGAAATGGCCGAGAGGGAGCGATTAATCGTTCAACTTAGACTTGATACTATTTCTAAAGTTTATAACGATCGCAAATTGTTAACACACATGGATTCTTTGTCTAAGGATGCCTCTACTGAGGCTTTTATTAATGATATCGTAGTTCCAAAGCGAGTCCGCAGGGCAGGCGAAAAACGTCCTCGAGAGTAGCTTGTTCACTAGACTTTTTCTAAAGATTCTTTGTGAATAACTATCTTGCATAAATAGTCCACTTTGCTATGCCCCTATATTCGCAATCTCGATTTCCAAAACAAACAAACATGTTTACAAAAATTACTCTTACATGGGACTTTTTCGCTTTTCGATACGATCTACTCGACTAATTATTTAGCATAGAAATAGTTGCCTTAATAGCACATTGATTTATTCTACCCCCACTACAACGAGTGTCCTTTATTTCATTACATTAAGCACCCCGGCCTTCTTGCCTTACATGGTAGTTTTTTACTAAAGCAATATACTATCTTTCCCATATTACTAGCACCTTATGCCTCCAGGCTGTTATAAGTTTTTTTCCTTAAATACTCAGCACCTTGGCCCTCAGACTATGATCTACTGTAATTACCTAGATTTTGCTTAATTATTCGATACCTTAGCCTCTAGGCTGTACACAATGAACTATTACTCTAGCTCTTATCCTTCTCCGTTCTCACAATCCCTTATCCATGAAATAGGTTCCGTTTTACAGCAGTTCCTATACCTTATTTTTATGTACTTATACCTCTGATAATTTCATTCTTTTATATAGCTATACACCGAATATAGCTATACGTTACTAGCACTAGCACTAGAAACTTGCTACCCTTCGTTATCCGAAGTTAGGTTCACCCCTTTATTCTTATATACTACATATTATCTTATTATCACATTGTAATGGTTGATTTTCTGATGATTTTTTGAGTGAGTCAATACACATACATTCCTATTCTCGTGTCCACTCTCTAGAGACAAATAACCCTGATTTGATATACTCTGGTAAAATGAAGATTTTGAAAACAATAGCTGGTGCCAAGAGAAGGACAAGATCCACTCCTAAAAACAAAAATTCTCTTAAGAAAACGCTTCGCAAAACAATTTCCACTCAAAATACAACAACCAATATTCACAATCTAAGTGGTATAACCCTTTCCGATTCACAGGCCAGAGTCCTATCAAAGGGCCTCTCATTTATCCCTTCACCAAAACCGACTCCGAAATTAACAATTGAAAAATCTTTTTCAAACTTTCAAAGAAGAATTTACTTGAAACATTTTTTTCTGAATAAGGGTGATCTAAAGCCCGGTCATCCTTTCCGCATCTCTTCGGGGTGGCAACCACCCATACCTGATAATAATGGTATACAAAACTATATCTCTAATATTTATAGGGACATTTTTTGTACCAAACAATCGCCCAAAACATTTCAAAACATCACTGACCTCGAACAACAGGCCCTACGGGATCTGCTAAAAACAACAAATATCATTATAAAACCAGCTGACAAGGGCGGCAAAATCGTGATCTGGGACCGCACAGACTATCTCAGCGAAGCCAACCGTCAACTCGGTGACTCCAAATATTACCAAGTGGTTGAATACAACCCCCTCCCGAAACTTATCATGGATATTTCCACTTTTCTCTCATTCCTTAAAAGTCAGCTTCTAATTGAGCATGATATTTTTTTATTTCTCAACCCATTAAACAACTCCAGGACACCCTTGTTTTACATGTTACCTAAGATCCACAAAGAGGGTACCCCTGGTAGACCTATCATATCAGGATGTGGTTCACCTACAGCTAACCTATCAATTTTTCTCGACTATTACCTAAAACCTATAGTGCAAACAATTCCCTCCTTTATCAAAGATACCACTCACTTTCTTCGCATACTCAGGGAAAAGGCGGGCGTTGTTCCACCTGACTCCCTATTGGTGACTTTCGATGTAAAGTCACTTTACACTAACATACCGAATGAGGAGGGAATTCTTTGTTGCCTGAACGCAATAAGCAATTTCTATGGAGAAAATCTCCCCCTACCCCTTAAGCATATACGACAAATGTTGTCCTTTATACTTGAACAAAATTACTTTTTCTTCAATGGCACTTACTATTTACAAATACACGGTACCGCAATGGGTTCCCCATTTGCCCCTAATTATGCCAACATCTTCATGGCAGACCTAGAAGAACGTATTCTTTCCTCCTACCCGAGGGGTGTAGCCCCCCTACTTTGGAAACGATATATTGATGATATTTATGTCATTTGGAACCATGGACCAGACAAACTCCACGAGTTTTACACTCATATGAACTCGTTACATGATAGCATTAAATTTGAAATGTCTTTTTCCGATAAAAGAATACCTTTTCTTGATACAATGACGATGATCCTTCCAAACAACACTATTTCAACTTCTCTCTATAAGAAACCCTCCGATATTTGTTCCTTATTACACGCACTTTCCTTTCATCCCCTTAACTGTAAAAAAGGCATTATCTATAGCCAGGCTCTTAGATACCGAAGAATTATATCTGACGACCAAGACCTTAGGTCTCATCTTAACAACCTACTAGAAACCCTGGTTGCTAGGGGCTATGACCCCCACCTTGTATCCTCTATTTTTCGGACTGTCCTGCCTATGTCACAGGACGATCTCTTGAAAGAGAAATCTGATAATACAAAAAACGTTATACCATTCATAGTTCCTTATAACACTAATACGATGTCCATTAGCAAGATATTACACAGACACTGGCATTTCATAGAAGACGATGACGCACTTTGTTCCATCGCAGCGGCCATACCCATCACTGCATTCAATCGCAATAAGAACTTGAAAGACATTTTAGTCCACTCTAAATTTCCCTAATTCTGTACCTTGTATTAGCTATGACAACCACAATTTTTACATTTTACTCTTTCTGTCTTTTCATCTTCGATCCATTACGATGGCACTCCTTGTGGGTGTCGGGGGTCCTGTGATCTATAGCGTCCTGTTCTTAAACCCCCGAAACGCTGATCACAGGTGGACAGCTGATGAATCGATTTTTTCCTTCTTTTATATTCCAAGTCATATGCTGCGTCTAATCCTACCACCCCTCTTACACATAATACATAGTGCACTTACAATTGGGGTCGCGCCCCATTATTCACTATCTCTATCCAGCTTTTCATCTTTTGACCTAATACACCGCATCAGTTCCCCTAAATAAATACTTCGGACAATTCAAGTTACTATTGTTATGGGGGCTGCTGTCATAGCGGTATTTTAACCGGGGGTCTGGCCCATCCTTTGTTGGGTGCTCCTGCGATTACTCCTTTTATTTCTTGGTTATGATTCTTATTATGATTTCACTCAACAAAAATTACTCTTACATGGGACTTTTTCGCTTTTCGATACGATCTACTCGACTAATTATTTAGCATAGAAATAGTTGCCTTAATAGCACATTGATTTATTCTACCCCCACTACAACGAGTGTCCTTTATTTCATTACATTAAGCACCCCGGCCTTCTTGCCTTACATGGTAGTTTTTTACTAAAGCAATATACTATCTTTCCCATATTACTAGCACCTTATGCCTCCAGGCTGTTATAAGTTTTTTTCCTTAAATACTCAGCACCTTGGCCCTCAGACTATGATCTACTGTAATTACCTAGATTTTGCTTAATTATTCGATACCTTAGCCTCTAGGCTGTACACAATGAACTATTACTCTAGCTCTTATCCTTCTCCGTTCTCACAATCCCTTATCCATGAAATAGGTTCCGTTTTACAGCAGTTCCTATACCTTATTTTTATGTACTTATACCTCTGATAATTTCATTCTTTTATATAGCTATACACCGAATATAGCTATACGTTACTAGCACTAGCACTAGAAACTTGCTACCCTTCGTTATCCGAAGTTAGGTTCACCCCTTTATTCTTATATACTACATATTATCTTATTATCACATTGTAATGGTTGATTTTCTGATGATTTTTTGAGTGAGTCAATACACATACATTCCTATTCTCGTGTCCACTCTCTAGAGACAAATAACCCTGATTTGATATACTCTGGTAAAATGAAGATTTTGAAAACAATAGCTGGTGCCAAGAGAAGGACAAGATCCACTCCTAAAAACAAAAATTCTCTTAAGAAAACGCTTCGCAAAACAATTTCCACTCAAAATACAACAACCAATATTCACAATCTAAGTGGTATAACCCTTTCCGATTCACAGGCCAGAGTCCTATCAAAGGGCCTCTCATTTATCCCTTCACCAAAACCGACTCCGAAATTAACAATTGAAAAATCTTTTTCAAACTTTCAAAGAAGAATTTACTTGAAACATTTTTTTCTGAATAAGGGTGATCTAAAGCCCGGTCATCCTTTCCGCATCTCTTCGGGGTGGCAACCACCCATACCTGATAATAATGGTATACAAAACTATATCTCTAATATTTATAGGGACATTTTTTGTACCAAACAATCGCCCAAAACATTTCAAAACATCACTGACCTCGAACAACAGGCCCTACGGGATCTGCTAAAAACAACAAATATCATTATAAAACCAGCTGACAAGGGCGGCAAAATCGTGATCTGGGACCGCACAGACTATCTCAGCGAAGCCAACCGTCAACTCGGTGACTCCAAATATTACCAAGTGGTTGAATACAACCCCCTCCCGAAACTTATCATGGATATTTCCACTTTTCTCTCATTCCTTAAAAGTCAGCTTCTAATTGAGCATGATATTTTTTTATTTCTCAACCCATTAAACAACTCCAGGACACCCTTGTTTTACATGTTACCTAAGATCCACAAAGAGGGTACCCCTGGTAGACCTATCATATCAGGATGTGGTTCACCTACAGCTAACCTATCAATTTTTCTCGACTATTACCTAAAACCTATAGTGCAAACAATTCCCTCCTTTATCAAAGATACCACTCACTTTCTTCGCATACTCAGGGAAAAGGCGGGCGTTGTTCCACCTGACTCCCTATTGGTGACTTTCGATGTAAAGTCACTTTACACTAACATACCGAATGAGGAGGGAATTCTTTGTTGCCTGAACGCAATAAGCAATTTCTATGGAGAAAATCTCCCCCTACCCCTTAAGCATATACGACAAATGTTGTCCTTTATACTTGAACAAAATTACTTTTTCTTCAATGGCACTTACTATTTACAAATACACGGTACCGCAATGGGTTCCCCATTTGCCCCTAATTATGCCAACATCTTCATGGCAGACCTAGAAGAACGTATTCTTTCCTCCTACCCGAGGGGTGTAGCCCCCCTACTTTGGAAACGATATATTGATGATATTTATGTCATTTGGAACCATGGACCAGACAAACTCCACGAGTTTTACACTCATATGAACTCGTTACATGATAGCATTAAATTTGAAATGTCTTTTTCCGATAAAAGAATACCTTTTCTTGATACAATGACGATGATCCTTCCAAACAACACGATTTCAACTTCTCTCTATAAGAAACCCTCCGATATTTGTTCCTTATTACACGCACTTTCCTTTCATCCCCTTAACTGTAAAAAAGGCATTATCTATAGCCAGGCTCTTAGATACCGAAGAATTATATCTGACGACCAAGACCTTAGGTCTCATCTTAACAACCTACTAGAAACCCTGGTTGCTAGGGGCTATGACCCCCACCTTGTATCCTCTATTTTTCGGACTGTCCTGCCTATGTCACAGGACGATCTCTTGAAAGAGAAATCTGATAATACAAAAAACGTTATACCATTCATAGTTCCTTATAACACTAATACGATGTCCATTAGCAAGATATTACACAGACACTGGCATTTCATAGAAGACGATGACGCACTTTGTTCCATCGCAGCGGCCATACCCATCACTGCATTCAATCGCAATAAGAACTTGAAAGACATTTTAGTCCACTCTAAATTTCCCTAATTCTGTACCTTGTATTAGCTATGACAACCACAATTTTTACATTTTACTCTTTCTGTCTTTTCATCTTCGATCCATTACGATGGCACTCCTTGTGGGTGTCGGGGGTCCTGTGATCTATAGCGTCCTGTTCTTAAACCCCCGAAACGCTGATCACAGGTGGACAGCTGATGAATCGATTTTTTCCTTCTTTTATATTCCAAGTCATATGCTGCGTCTAATCCTACCACCCCTCTTACACATAATACATAGTGCACTTACAATTGGGGTCGCGCCCCATTATTCACTATCTCTATCCAGCTTTTCATCTTTTGACCTAATACACCGCATCAGTTCCCCTAAATAAATACTTCGGACAATTCAAGTTACTATTGTTATGGGGGCTGCTGTCATAGCGGTATTTTAACCGGGGGTCTGGCCCATCCTTTGTTGGGTGCTCCTGCGATTACTCCTTTTATTTCTTGGTTATGATTCTTATTATGATTTCACTCAACATCAAGAGCCGTGTAAATCCGCAAAAAACCTGCCACTATCATGCAAAAGCAGCCATGACTATTCTGAAATTGAAAAAGCCATCTTGAACTGCCTATTACAATCCTGCATCATCTAAATCAAGGCAGAACTCGAAAAATCAATCCACAGTTCTGAGCAGAACCTTCCATTACCGTCTAGAACAGACCAGAAGCAACCAATACAGCACACAACAATCAAGAGCCATTCAATACCTAACATCCATGCAAAAGCAGCCACTTCAATCCTGAATGGAACTAACTTTTAAAAACTAGACATAGCCATCAAGCAGCATCTAAATCAAGGCAGAAATAGAAAAATCAATCCACAGGTCAGGGCAGAACCTACCACTTCTATCTAGAACAGGCCAGAAGCATCCTACACCGTACGAAACAATCAAGAGCCAAAAAAAACCTGCTACTACCATACATAGGCAGCCACAATTATCCTGAAATTCTAAAACTGACCATAACCATCAAGCAGCATCATCCACAGGTCAGGGCAGTAGCTAATACTACCATCTAGAAAAGGCAGGAAGAATGAAACACCGTACAGAACCATCAAGAGCAACATAAAACCAGCCACAACAATGCAAATGCAGCTAAAACTATCCTCAACTGGCACTACATATCTTGACCTAGCCAAAACCATCGAGCGGTATCTAATTTCAAGTAGAATTTGAGAAATCGAGCCACAGATCAGTAAAGAGCCTGACGCTTATGTCTAAAACAGCCCAGAGGCATCCAACTGCGTACAAAACCATCAAGAGACATAATAAACAAGCAACTACCATGCAAAAGCAGCCACAACTAGCCTGAAATGGCATGAACCATCTAGAACTGAATATAATCATAAAGCAGCAGCTAAATCAAGGCAGAACACGAAAAATCAATCTACATGTTAGATAAAATTATCCAGTACCTTCCAGGAAAGGCCAGATGCATCGAACACCGTACAGAACCATCAAGAGCGGTATAAATCCACAAAAATCCTGCAAGTATCGTGCAAAAGCTGCCACAACTATTCTGAAATTGAAAAAGCCATCTTTAACTGCCTTTTAGAATCCTGCATCATCTAAATCAAGGCAGAACTCGAAAAATCAATCCACAGTTCTGAGCAGAACCTTCCATTACCGTCTAGAACAGGCCAAAAGCAACCAATACTGCACACAACAATCATGAACCATTCAATACCTGCCACAACCATGCAAAAGCAGCCACTTCAATCCTGAATGGAACTAACTTTCTAAAACTAGACATAGCCATGAAATAGCATCTAAATCAGGGCGGAAATAGAAAAATCAATCCACAGGTCAGGGCAGAACCTACCACTTCTATCTACAACAGGCCAGAAGCATCCTACACCGTACGAAACAATCAAGAGCAAAAAGAAACCTGCTACTACCATGCATTGGCAGCCACAATTATCCTGAATTCTAAAACTGATCATAACCATCAAGCAGCATCTAAATCAATGCACAATTCTTAAAATGAATCCGCAGGTCATTGGAGAACCTACTATTACTGTCGAGAACAGGCCAGAGGCATGAAACACCGAACAGAGGCATCAGGAGCCACATAGATCCTGCCACAACAATGCATATGCAGCTACAACTATCCTAAACTGGAAATAACCATCTAGAACAAGCCTTAACCATCGAGCACTATCTAATTCAAAGGAGAAACTGATAAATCGAGCCACAAATCAGAAAAAAAGCTAACACTTATGTCTAAAACAGCCCAGAAGCATCCAACTCCGTACAGAACCATCAAGAGACATAATAAACGTGCCACTACAACGCAAAAGCAGCCACCACTAGCCTGAAATGGGATGAACCATCTAGAACTGAATATAATCATAAAGCAGCAGCTAAATCAAGGCAGACAAGAAAAATCAATCTACATGTTAGATAAAATTATCCAGTACCGTCCAAAAAAGGCCAGAAGCATCGAACACCGTACAGAACCATCAAGAGCCGTGTAAATCCACAAAAAACCTGCCACTATCATGCAAAAGCAGCCATAACTATTCTGAAATTGAAAAAGCCATCATGAACTGCCTATTACTATCCTGCATCATCTAAATCAAAGCAGAACTCGAAAAATCAATCCACAGTTCTGAGCAGAACCTTCCATTACCGTCTAGAACAGACCAGAAGCAACCAATACTGCACACAACAATCAAAAGCCATTGAATACCTAACATCCATGCAAAAGCAGCCACTTCAATCCTGAATGGAACTAACTTTCTAAAACTAGACATAGCCATGAAATAGCATCTAAATCAGGGCGGAAATAGAAGAATCAATCCACAGGTCAGGGCAGAACCTACCACTACTATCTAGAACAGGCCAGAAGCATCCTACACCGTACGAAACAATCAAGAGCCAAAAAAAACCTGCTACTACCATGCATAGGCAGCCACAATTATCCTGAAATTCTAAAACTGGCCATTACCATCAAGCAGCATCTAAATCAATGCACAACTCGTAAAATCAATCCACAGGTCAGATGAGAACCTACTATTACTGCCGAGAACAGGCCAGAGGCATGAAACACAGAACAGAGCCATCAGGAGCCACATAAATCCTGCCACAATCATGCAAAAGCAGCTACAACTATCCTGAACTGCCAATAACCATCTAGATCTAGCCATAACCATCGAGCACTATCTAATTCAAAGGAGAAACTGATAAATCGAGCCGCAAATCAGACAGGAACCTTACACTAATGTCTAAAACAGCCCAAATGCATCCAACTCCGTACAGAACCATCAAAAGACATGGAAAACATGCAACTACCATGCATAATCATCCAGCCTGAAATGGCAAATACCATCTAGAACTGAACATAAACATAAAGCACCATCTAAATCAAAGCAGAACGCAAAAAATTAATCTATCTTTAAGATTAAATTATCCCGTACCGTCCAGTAAAGGCCAGAAGCATCGAACGCTGTACAGAACCGTCAAGAGCCATATAAACCCTGCCATAACCATGCAAAGGGAGAAACAACAAACCATAAACCTAACCCTCACCCTAACCCTAATCCTAAACCTAATCCTAACCTTAGCCAATACCGTCTAGTATAGGCCAGAAGCATCTAACACCATACATTACCAAGAAGAGCCACATAAAACCTGCCACAACCATGCAAAAGCAGCTACAAATATCATGAACTGGCAAAAACCATATAGAACATGCCATAACAATCGACAAGCATCTTAATAAATGCAGAACTTGAAAAATCAATCCACATGTCAGGCAAGAACCTCCCATTACCGTCTTGAATAGGCAAGAAGCATCCAACACCTAACAGAACCATCATAAGCTATTTAAAACCTGCCGCAACCATGCAAAAGCAGCTACATCCATGCTGAACTGGCAAGACTCATCTAGAACTGGTCTTATCATCATGCTTTATCTAAATCAAGGCAGAACTCGAAAATGCCTCCACAGGTCTGACCAGAACCTACCATTACCGCCTAGAGCAGGCCAGAAGCAACCAATACTGTACAAAACCATCAAGAGCCATTTAAAACCTGTCACAACCGTGCAAAAGCAGCCACTTCTATCCTGAACGGCAACAACCATCTAGAACTAGCAATAACCATCGAGCACCATCTAAATCAATGCAGAACTTGAGAAATCAATCCACAGGTCACACCAGAACCTATCACTACCGTCTAGAACAGGCCAGAGGCATTCAATATCCTACAAAACAATCAAGAGTCAAAAAAACCTGCTACAACCATGCAAAGACAGCCAAAACTATCTTGAAATTCTAAAACTGTCCATAACCATCAAACAGCATCTAAATCAAAGCACATCTCGAAAAATCAATCCACGGAACAGGTCAGAACCGTCGACTAATGTCTAGAGCAGACCAGAAGCATCTAACACCGTACAGAACCATCATAAGCCACATAAAACCTGCCACAACAATGCAAATGCAGCTACAACTATCCTAAGCTGGAAATAGCCATCTAGAACAAGCCATAACCATCGACCAGCAACTTAATCAAAGCAGAATTCAAAACATCGAAACACAAGACAAGCCAGAACCTAAGGCTATCGTCTAGAAAAGGCCAGAGGCATCCAACACCGTACAGAACCATCAAGTGCAATAAAAAACCTGCCACAACCATGCAAAAGCAGCCACCACTAGCCTGAAATGGCATGAAACATCTAGAACTGAACAAAACCATAAAGCAGCATCGAAATCAAGGCAGAACACGAAGATCAATCTACATTTTAGATAAAAGTATCCAGTACGGTCCAGAAAAGGCCAGAAGCATCGAACAAGGTACAGAGCCATCAAGACCCATATAAATCCGAAAAAAACCTGCCACTATCATGCAAAAGCAGCCACAACTATTCTGAAATTGTAAGAACCATCTGTAACTGCCTATTACAATACTGCATCATCTAAATCAATGCAGAACACGAAAAAGATCAATCCACAGTTCAGACGAGAACCTTCCATTACCGTCTAGAACAGGCCAGAAGAAACATTACTATACACAACCATCAACAGCAATTTAAATCCTGCCATCACCATGGAAAAGCAGCTACAACTATCCTGAACTGCCTATAACCATCTAGATCTAGCCATAACCATCGAGCAGTATCTAATTCAAAGGAAAAAATATAGAAATCGAGCCACAAATCAGAAAAGAACCTAACACTAACCTCTAAAACAGCCCAGAAGCATCCAATTCCGTACAGAACCATCAACAGACATAAAAAACATGCCACTACCATGCATAAGCAGCCAACACTAGCCTGAATTGGCCAAAACCATCTAGAACCGAACATAAACATAAAGTACCATCTAAATCATAGCAGAACGCAAAAATTAATCTACATGTCAGATAAAATTATCCCGTACCGTCCGGAAAAGGCCAGAAGCATCAAACGCTGTACAGAACCGTCAAGAGCCATTTGAATCCTGTCATAACCATGCAATAGAGGAAACAACAAGCCCTAAACCTAACCCTAAGCCTTACCCCAATCCTAACCCTAAACCTAACCCTAAACATAAGCCTAACCCTAACCCTAACCCTAACCCTAATCCTGAACCTAATCCTAACCTTAGCCAATACCGTCTAGTATAGGCCAGAAGCATCCAACACCATACAGTACCAAGAAGAGCCACATAAAACCTGTCACAACCATGCAAAGGCAGCTACAAATTTCATGAACTGGCAGAAACCATCTAGAACCAACCATAACAATCGACAAGCATCTCAATAAATGCAGAACTCGAAAAATCAATCCACATGTCACGCTAGAACCTCCCAATATCGTCTTGAATAGGCGAGAAGCATCAAACACCCTACAGAACCATCATAAGCTATATAAAACCTGCCGCAACCATGCAAAAGCATCTACAACTATGCTGAAATGACAAGAATCATCTAGAAATGGCCTTAACATCATGCAGCATCAAATCAAGGCAGAACTCGAAAAATCAATCCACAGGTCTGACCAGAACCTACCATTACCACCTAGAACAGGCCAGAAGCAACGGATACTGTACAAAACCATCAAGAGCCATTTAAAACCTGCCACAACAATGCATATGCAGCTACAACTATCCTAAACTGGAAATAACCATCTAGAACAAGCCATAACAATCGACCAGCATCTAAATCAAGGCAGAACACGAGAAATCAATCTACTTGTCGGATAAAATTATCCAGTACCGTCCCAACAAGGCCAGAATCATCGGACACCGTACAGAACCATCAAGAGCCGTATAAATCTGCAAAAAACCTGCCACTATCATGCAAAAGCAGCCACAACTAGCCTGAAATGGCATGAACCATCTAGAACTGAATATAATCATAAAGCAGCAGCTAAATCAAGGCAGAACACGAAAAATCAATCTACATGTTAGATAAAATTATCCAGTACCTTCCAGGAAAGGCCAGATGCATCGAACACCGTACAGAACCATCAAGAGCGGTATAAATCCACAAAAATCCTGCAAGTATCGTGCAAAAGCTGCCACAACTATTCTGAAATTGAAAAAGCCATCTTTAACTGCCTATTAGAATCCTGCATCATCTAAATCAAGGCAGAACTCGAAAAATCAATCCACAGTTCTGAGCAGAACCTTCCATTACCGTCTAGAACAGGCCAAAAGCAACCAATACTGCACACAACAATCATGAACCATTCAATACCTGCCACAACCATGCAAAAGCAGCCACTTCAATCCTGAATGGAACTAACTTTCTAAAACTAGACATAGCCATGAAATAGCATCTAAATCAGGGCGGAAATAGAAAAATCAATCCACAGGTCAGGGCAGAACCTACCACTTCTATCTACAACAGGCCAGAAGCATCCTACACCGTACGAAACAATCAAGAGCAAAAAGAAACCTGCTACTACCATGCATTGGCAGCCACAATTATCCTGAATTCTAAAACTGATCATAACCATCAAGCAGCATCTAAATCAATGCACAATTCTTAAAATGAATCCGCAGGTCATTGGAGAACCTACTATTACTGTCGAGAACAGGCCAGAGGCATGAAACACCGAACAGAGGCATCAGGAGCCACATAGATCCTGCCACAACAATGCATATGCAGCTACAACTATCCTAAACTGGAAATAACCATCTAGAACAAGCCTTAACCATCGAGCACTATCTAATTCAAAGGAGAAACTGATAAATCGAGCCACAAATCAGAAAAAAAGCTAACACTTATGTCTAAAACAGCCCAGAAGCATCCAACTCCGTACAGAACCATCAAGAGACATAATAAACGTGCCACTACAACGCAAAAGCAGCCACCACTAGCCTGAAATGGGATGAACCATCTAGAACTGAATATAATCATAAAGCAGCAGCTAAATCAAGGCAGACAAGAAAAATCAATCTACATGTTAGATAAAATTATCCAGTACCGTCCAAAAAAGGCCAGAAGCATCGAACACCGTACAGAACCATCAAGAGCCGTGTAAATCCACAAAAAACCTGCCACTATCATGCAAAAGCAGCCATAACTATTCTGAAATTGAAAAAGCCATCATGAACTGCCTATTACTATCCTGCATCATCTAAATCAAAGCAGAACTCGAAAAATCAATCCACAGTTCTGAGCAGAACCTTCCATTACCGTCTAGAACAGACCAGAAGCAACCAATACTGCACACAACAATCAAAAGCCATTGAATACCTAACATCCATGCAAAAGCAGCCACTTCAATCCTGAATGGAACTAACTTTCTAAAACTAGACATAGCCATGAAATAGCATCTAAATCAGGGCGGAAATAGAAGAATCAATCCACAGGTCAGGGCAGAACCTACCACTACTATCTAGAACAGGCCAGAAGCATCCTACACCGTACGAAACAATCAAGAGCCAAAAAAAACCTGCTACTACCATGCATAGGCAGCCACAATTATCCTGAAATTCTAAAACTGGCCATTACCATCAAGCAGCATCTAAATCAATGCACAACTCGTAAAATCAATCCACAGGTCAGATGAGAACCTACTATTACTGCCGAGAACAGGCCAGAGGCATGAAACACAGAACAGAGCCATCAGGAGCCACATAAATCCTGCCACAATCATGCAAAAGCAGCTACAACTATCCTGAACTGCCAATAACCATCTAGATCTAGCCATAACCATCGAGCACTATCTAATTCAAAGGAGAAACTGATAAATCGAGCCGCAAATCAGACAGGAACCTTACACTAATGTCTAAAACAGCCCAAATGCATCCAACTCCGTACAGAACCATCAAAAGACATGGAAAACATGCAACTACCATGCATAATCATCCAGCCTGAAATGGCAAATACCATCTAGAACTGAACATAAACATAAAGCACCATCTAAATCAAAGCAGAACGCAAAAAATTAATCTATCTTTAAGATTAAATTATCCCGTACCGTCCAGTAAAGGCCAGAAGCATCGAACGCTGTACAGAACCGTCAAGAGCCATATAAACCCTGCCATAACCATGCAAAGGGAGAAACAACAAACCATAAACCTAACCCTCACCCTAACCCTAATCCTAAACCTAATCCTAACCTTAGCCAATACCGTCTAGTATAGGCCAGAAGCATCTAACACCATACATTACCAAGAAGAGCCACATAAAACCTGCCACAACCATGCAAAAGCAGCTACAAATATCATGAACTGGCAAAAACCATATAGAACATGCCATAACAATCGACAAGCATCTTAATAAATGCAGAACTTGAAAAATCAATCCACATGTCAGGCAAGAACCTCCCATTACCGTCTTGAATAGGCAAGAAGCATCCAACACCTAACAGAACCATCATAAGCTATTTAAAACCTGCCGCAACCATGCAAAAGCAGCTACATCCATGCTGAACTGGCAAGACTCATCTAGAACTGGTCTTATCATCATGCTTTATCTAAATCAAGGCAGAACTCGAAAATGCCTCCACAGGTCTGACCAGAACCTACCATTACCGCCTAGAGCAGGCCAGAAGCAACCAATACTGTACAAAACCATCAAGAGCCATTTAAAACCTGCCACAACCGTGCAAAAGCAGCCACTTCTATCCTGAACGGCAACAACCATCTAGAACTAGCAATAACCATCGAGCACCATCTAAATCAATGCAGAACTTGAGAAATCAATCCACAGGTCACACCAGAACCTATCACTACCGTCTAGAACAGGCCAGAGGCATTCAATATCCTACAAAACAATCAAGAGTCAAAAAAACCTGCTACAACCATGCAAAGACAGCCACAACTATCTTGAAATTCTAAAACTGTCCATAACCATCAAACAGCATCTAAATCAAAGCACATCTCGAAAAATCAATCCACGGAACAGGTCAGAACCGTCGACTAATGTCTAGAGCAGACCAGAAGCATCTAACACCGTACAGAACCATCATAAGCCACATAAAACCTGCCACAACAATGCAAATGCAGCTACAACTATCCTAAGCTGGAAATAGCCATCTAGAACAAGCCATAACCATCGACCAGCAACTTAATCAAAGCAGAATTCAAAACATCGAAACACAAGACAAGCCAGAACCTAAGGCTATCGTCTAGAAAAGGCCAGAGGCATCCAACACCGTACAGAACCATCAAGTGCAATAAAAAACCTGCCACAACCATGCAAAAGCAGCCACCACTAGCCTGATATGGCATGAAACATCTAGAACTGAACAAAACCATAAAGCAGCATCTAAATCAAGGCAGAACACGAAAATCAATCTACATTTTAGATAAAAGTATCCAGTACGGTCCAGAAAAGGCCAGAAGCATCGAACAAGGTACAGAGCCATCAAGACCCATATAAATCCGAAAAAAACCTGCCACTATCATGCAAAAGCAGCCACAACTATTCTGAAATTGTAAGAACCATCTGTAACTGCCTATTACAATACTGCATCATCTAAATCAATGCAGAACACGAAAAAGATCAATCCACAGTTCAGACGAGAACCTTCCATTACCGTCTAGAACAGGCCAGAAGAAACATTACTATACACAACCATCAACAGCAATTTAAATCCTGCCATCACCATGGAAAAGCAGCTACAACTATCCTGAACTGCCTATAACCATCTAGATCTAGCCATAACCATCGAGCAGTATCTAATTCAAAGGAAAAAATATAGAAATCGAGCCACAAATCAGAAAAGAACCTAACACTAACCTCTAAAACAGCCCAGAAGCATCCAATTCCGTACAGAACCATCAACAGACATAAAAAACATGCCACTACCATGCATAAGCAGCCAACACTAGCCTGAATTGGCCAAAACCATCTAGAACCGAACATAAACATAAAGTACCATCTAAATCATAGCAGAACGCAAAAATTAATCTACATGTCAGATAAAATTATCCCGTACCGTCCGGAAAAGGCCAGAAGCATCAAACGCTGTACAGAACCGTCAAGAGCCATTTGAATCCTGTCATAACCATGCAATAGAGGAAACAACAAGCCCTAAACCTAACCCTAAGCCTTACCCCAATCCTAACCCTAAACCTAACCCTAAACATAAGCCTAACCCTAACCCTAACCCTAACCCTAATCCTGAACCTAATCCTAACCTTAGCCAATACCGTCTAGTATAGGCCAGAAGCATCCAACACCATACAGTACCAAGAAGAGCCACATAAAACCTGTCACAACCATGCAAAGGCAGCTACAAATTTCATGAACTGGCAGAAACCATCTAGAACCAACCATAACAATCGACAAGCATCTCAATAAATGCAGAACTCGAAAAATCAATCCACATGTCACGCTAGAACCTCCCAATATCGTCTTGAATAGGCGAGAAGCATCAAACACCCTACAGAACCATCATAAGCTATATAAAACCTGCCGCAACCATGCAAAAGCATCTACAACTATGCTGAAATGACAAGAATCATCTAGAAATGGCCTTAACATCATGCAGCATCAAATCAAGGCAGAACTCGAAAAATCAATCCACAGGTCTGACCAGAACCTACCATTACCACCTAGAACAGGCCAGAAGCAACGGATACTGTACAAAACCATCAAGAGCCATTTAAAACCTGCCACAACAATGCATATGCAGCTACAACTATCCTAAACTGGAAATAACCATCTAGAACAAGCCATAACAATCGACCAGCATCTAAATCAAGGCAGAACACGAGAAATCAATCTACTTGTCGGATAAAATTATCCAGTACCGTCCCAACAAGGCCAGAATCATCGGACACCGTACAGAACCATCAAGAGCCGTATAAATCTGCAAAAAACCTGCCACTATCATGCAAAAGCAGCCACAACTAGCCTGAAATGGCATGAACCATCTAGAACTGAATATAATCATAAAGCAGCAGCTAAATCAAGGCAGAACACGAAAAATCAATCTACATGTTAGATAAAATTATCCAGTACCTTCCAGGAAAGGCCAGATGCATCGAACACCGTACAGAACCATCAAGAGCGGTATAAATCCACAAAAATCCTGCAAGTATCGTGCAAAAGCTGCCACAACTATTCTGAAATTGAAAAAGCCATCTTTAACTGCCTATTAGAATCCTGCATCATCTAAATCAAGGCAGAACTCGAAAAATCAATCCACAGTTCTGAGCAGAACCTTCCATTACCGTCTAGAACAGGCCAAAAGCAACCAATACTGCACACAACAATCATGAACCATTCAATACCTGCCACAACCATGCAAAAGCAGCCACTTCAATCCTGAATGGAACTAACTTTCTAAAACTAGACATAGCCATGAAATAGCATCTAAATCAGGGCGGAAATAGAAAAATCAATCCACAGGTCAGGGCAGAACCTACCACTTCTATCTACAACAGGCCAGAAGCATCCTACACCGTACGAAACAATCAAGAGCAAAAAGAAACCTGCTACTACCATGCATTGGCAGCCACAATTATCCTGAATTCTAAAACTGATCATAACCATCAAGCAGCATCTAAATCAATGCACAATTCTTAAAATGAATCCGCAGGTCATTGGAGAACCTACTATTACTGTCGAGAACAGGCCAGAGGCATGAAACACCGAACAGAGGCATCAGGAGCCACATAGATCCTGCCACAACAATGCATATGCAGCTACAACTATCCTAAACTGGAAATAACCATCTAGAACAAGCCTTAACCATCGAGCACTATCTAATTCAAAGGAGAAACTGATAAATCGAGCCACAAATCAGAAAAAAAGCTAACACTTATGTCTAAAACAGCCCAGAAGCATCCAACTCCGTACAGAACCATCAAGAGACATAATAAACGTGCCACTACAACGCAAAAGCAGCCACCACTAGCCTGAAATGGGATGAACCATCTAGAACTGAATATAATCATAAAGCAGCAGCTAAATCAAGGCAGACAAGAAAAATCAATCTACATGTTAGATAAAATTATCCAGTACCGTCCAAAAAAGGCCAGAAGCATCGAACACCGTACAGAACCATCAAGAGCCGTGTAAATCCACAAAAAACCTGCCACTATCATGCAAAAGCAGCCATAACTATTCTGAAATTGAAAAAGCCATCATGAACTGCCTATTACTATCCTGCATCATCTAAATCAAAGCAGAACTCGAAAAATCAATCCACAGTTCTGAGCAGAACCTTCCATTACCGTCTAGAACAGACCAGAAGCAACCAATACTGCACACAACAATCAAAAGCCATTGAATACCTAACATCCATGCAAAAGCAGCCACTTCAATCCTGAATGGAACTAACTTTCTAAAACTAGACATAGCCATGAAATAGCATCTAAATCAGGGCGGAAATAGAAGAATCAATCCACAGGTCAGGGCAGAACCTACCACTACTATCTAGAACAGGCCAGAAGCATCCTACACCGTACGAAACAATCAAGAGCCAAAAAAAACCTGCTACTACCATGCATAGGCAGCCACAATTATCCTGAAATTCTAAAACTGGCCATTACCATCAAGCAGCATCTAAATCAATGCACAACTCGTAAAATCAATCCACAGGTCAGATGAGAACCTACTATTACTGCCGAGAACAGGCCAGAGGCATGAAACACAGAACAGAGCCATCAGGAGCCACATAAATCCTGCCACAATCATGCAAAAGCAGCTACAACTATCCTGAACTGCCAATAACCATCTAGATCTAGCCATAACCATCGAGCACTATCTAATTCAAAGGAGAAACTGATAAATCGAGCCGCAAATCAGACAGGAACCTTACACTAATGTCTAAAACAGCCCAAATGCATCCAACTCCGTACAGAACCATCAAAAGACATGGAAAACATGCAACTACCATGCATAATCATCCAGCCTGAAATGGCAAATACCATCTAGAACTGAACATAAACATAAAGCACCATCTAAATCAAAGCAGAACGCAAAAAATTAATCTATCTTTAAGATTAAATTATCCCGTACCGTCCAGTAAAGGCCAGAAGCATCGAACGCTGTACAGAACCGTCAAGAGCCATATAAACCCTGCCATAACCATGCAAAGGGAGAAACAACAAACCATAAACCTAACCCTCACCCTAACCCTAATCCTAAACCTAATCCTAACCTTAGCCAATACCGTCTAGTATAGGCCAGAAGCATCTAACACCATACATTACCAAGAAGAGCCACATAAAACCTGCCACAACCATGCAAAAGCAGCTACAAATATCATGAACTGGCAAAAACCATATAGAACATGCCATAACAATCGACAAGCATCTTAATAAATGCAGAACTTGAAAAATCAATCCACATGTCAGGCAAGAACCTCCCATTACCGTCTTGAATAGGCAAGAAGCATCCAACACCTAACAGAACCATCATAAGCTATTTAAAACCTGCCGCAACCATGCAAAAGCAGCTACATCCATGCTGAACTGGCAAGACTCATCTAGAACTGGTCTTATCATCATGCTTTATCTAAATCAAGGCAGAACTCGAAAATGCCTCCACAGGTCTGACCAGAACCTACCATTACCGCCTAGAGCAGGCCAGAAGCAACCAATACTGTACAAAACCATCAAGAGCCATTTAAAACCTGTCACAACCGTGCAAAAGCAGCCACTTCTATCCTGAACGGCAACAACCATCTAGAACTAGCAATAACCATCGAGCACCATCTAAATCAATGCAGAACTTGAGAAATCAATCCACAGGTCACACCAGAACCTATCACTACCGTCTAGAACAGGCCAGAGGCATTCAATATCCTACAAAACAATCAAGAGTCAAAAAAACCTGCTACAACCATGCAAAGACAGCCAAAACTATCTTGAAATTCTAAAACTGTCCATAACCATCAAACAGCATCTAAATCAAAGCACATCTCGAAAAATCAATCCACGGAACAGGTCAGAACCGTCGACTAATGTCTAGAGCAGACCAGAAGCATCTAACACCGTACAGAACCATCATAAGCCACATAAAACCTGCCACAACAATGCAAATGCAGCTACAACTATCCTAAGCTGGAAATAGCCATCTAGAACAAGCCATAACCATCGACCAGCAACTTAATCAAAGCAGAATTCAAAACATCGAAACACAAGACAAGCCAGAACCTAAGGCTATCGTCTAGAAAAGGCCAGAGGCATCCAACACCGTACAGAACCATCAAGTGCAATAAAAAACCTGCCACAACCATGCAAAAGCAGCCACCACTAGCCTGAAATGGCATGAAACATCTAGAACTGAACAAAACCATAAAGCAGCATCGAAATCAAGGCAGAACACGAAGATCAATCTACATTTTAGATAAAAGTATCCAGTACGGTCCAGAAAAGGCCAGAAGCATCGAACAAGGTACAGAGCCATCAAGACCCATATAAATCCGAAAAAAACCTGCCACTATCATGCAAAAGCAGCCACAACTATTCTGAAATTGTAAGAACCATCTGTAACTGCCTATTACAATACTGCATCATCTAAATCAATGCAGAACACGAAAAAGATCAATCCACAGTTCAGACGAGAACCTTCCATTGCCGTCTAGAACAGGCCAGAAGAAACATTACTATACACAACCATCAACAGCAATTTAAATCCTGCCATCACCATGGAAAAGCAGCTACAACTATCCTGAACTGCCTATAACCATCTAGATCTAGCCATAACCATCGAGCAGTATCTAATTCAAAGGAAAAAATATAGAAATCGAGCCACAAATCAGAAAAGAACCTAACACTAACCTCTAAAACAGCCCAGAAGCATCCAATTCCGTACAGAACCATCAACAGACATAAAAAACATGCCACTACCATGCATAAGCAGCCAACACTAGCCTGAATTGGCCAAAACCATCTAGAACCGAACATAAACATAAAGTACCATCTAAATCATAGCAGAACGCAAAAATTAATCTACATGTCAGATAAAATTATCCCGTACCGTCCGGAAAAGGCCAGAAGCATCAAACGCTGTACAGAACCGTCAAGAGCCATTTGAATCCTGTCATAACCATGCAATAGAGGAAACAACAAGCCCTAAACCTAACCCTAAGCCTTACCCCAATCCTAACCCTAAACCTAACCCTAAACATAAGCCTAACCCTAACCCTAACCCTAACCCTAATCCTGAACCTAATCCTAACCTTAGCCAATACCGTCTAGTATAGGCCAGAAGCATCCAACACCATACAGTACCAAGAAGAGCCACATAAAACCTGTCACAACCATGCAAAGGCAGCTACAAATTTCATGAACTGGCAGAAACCATCTAGAACCAACCATAACAATCGACAAGCATCTCAATAAATGCAGAACTCGAAAAATCAATCCACATGTCACGCTAGAACCTCCCAATATCGTCTTGAATAGGCGAGAAGCATCAAACACCCTACAGAACCATCATAAGCTATATAAAACCTGCCGCAACCATGCAAAAGCATCTACAACTATGCTGAAATGACAAGAATCATCTAGAAATGGCCTTAACATCATGCAGCATCAAATCAAGGCAGAACTCGAAAAATCAATCCACAGGTCTGACCAGAACCTACCATTACCACCTAGAACAGGCCAGAAGCAACGGATACTGTACAAAACCATCAAGAGCCATTTAAAACCTGCCACAACAATGCATATGCAGCTACAACTATCCTAAACTGGAAATAACCATCTAGAACAAGCCATAACAATCGACCAGCATCTAAATCAAGGCAGAACACGAGAAATCAATCTACTTGTCGGATAAAATTATCCAGTACCGTCCCAACAAGGCCAGAATCATCGGACACCGTACAGAACCATCAAGAGCCGTATAAATCTGCAAAAAACCTGCCACTATCATGCAAAAGCAGCCACAACTAGCCTGAAATGGCATGAACCATCTAGAACTGAATATAATCATAAAGCAGCAGCTAAATCAAGGCAGAACACGAAAAATCAATCTACATGTTAGATAAAATTATCCAGTACCTTCCAGGAAAGGCCAGATGCATCGAACACCGTACAGAACCATCAAGAGCGGTATAAATCCACAAAAATCCTGCAAGTATCGTGCAAAAGCTGCCACAACTATTCTGAAATTGAAAAAGCCATCTTTAACTGCCTATTAGAATCCTGCATCATCTAAATCAAGGCAGAACTCGAAAAATCAATCCACAGTTCTGAGCAGAACCTTCCATTACCGTCTAGAACAGGCCAAAAGCAACCAATACTGCACACAACAATCATGAACCATTCAATACCTGCCACAACCATGCAAAAGCAGCCACTTCAATCCTGAATGGAACTAACTTTCTAAAACTAGACATAGCCATGAAATAGCATCTAAATCAGGGCGGAAATAGAAAAATCAATCCACAGGTCAGGGCAGAACCTACCACTTCTATCTACAACAGGCCAGAAGCATCCTACACCGTACGAAACAATCAAGAGCAAAAAGAAACCTGCTACTACCATGCATTGGCAGCCACAATTATCCTGAATTCTAAAACTGATCATAACCATCAAGCAGCATCTAAATCAATGCACAATTCTTAAAATGAATCCGCAGGTCATTGGAGAACCTACTATTACTGTCGAGAACAGGCCAGAGGCATGAAACACCGAACAGAGGCATCAGGAGCCACATAGATCCTGCCACAACAATGCATATGCAGCTACAACTATCCTAAACTGGAAATAACCATCTAGAACAAGCCTTAACCATCGAGCACTATCTAATTCAAAGGAGAAACTGATAAATCGAGCCACAAATCAGAAAAAAAGCTAACACTTATGTCTAAAACAGCCCAGAAGCATCCAACTCCGTACAGAACCATCAAGAGACATAATAAACGTGCCACTACAACGCAAAAGCAGCCACCACTAGCCTGAAATGGGATGAACCATCTAGAACTGAATATAATCATAAAGCAGCAGCTAAATCAAGGCAGACAAGAAAAATCAATCTACATGTTAGATAAAATTATCCAGTACCGTCCAAAAAAGGCCAGAAGCATCGAACACCGTACAGAACCATCAAGAGCCGTGTAAATCCACAAAAAACCTGCCACTATCATGCAAAAGCAGCCATAACTATTCTGAAATTGAAAAAGCCATCATGAACTGCCTATTACTATCCTGCATCATCTAAATCAAAGCAGAACTCGAAAAATCAATCCACAGTTCTGAGCAGAACCTTCCATTACCGTCTAGAACAGACCAGAAGCAACCAATACTGCACACAACAATCAAAAGCCATTGAATACCTAACATCCATGCAAAAGCAGCCACTTCAATCCTGAATGGAACTAACTTTCTAAAACTAGACATAGCCATGAAATAGCATCTAAATCAGGGCGGAAATAGAAGAATCAATCCACAGGTCAGGGCAGAACCTACCACTACTATCTAGAACAGGCCAGAAGCATCCTACACCGTACGAAACAATCAAGAGCCAAAAAAAACCTGCTACTACCATGCATAGGCAGCCACAATTATCCTGAAATTCTAAAACTGGCCATTACCATCAAGCAGCATCTAAATCAATGCACAACTCGTAAAATCAATCCACAGGTCAGATGAGAACCTACTATTACTGCCGAGAACAGGCCAGAGGCATGAAACACAGAACAGAGCCATCAGGAGCCACATAAATCCTGCCACAATCATGCAAAAGCAGCTACAACTATCCTGAACTGCCAATAACCATCTAGATCTAGCCATAACCATCGAGCACTATCTAATTCAAAGGAGAAACTGATAAATCGAGCCGCAAATCAGACAGGAACCTTACACTAATGTCTAAAACAGCCCAAATGCATCCAACTCCGTACAGAACCATCAAAAGACATGGAAAACATGCAACTACCATGCATAATCATCCAGCCTGAAATGGCAAATACCATCTAGAACTGAACATAAACATAAAGCACCATCTAAATCAAAGCAGAACGCAAAAAATTAATCTATCTTTAAGATTAAATTATCCCGTACCGTCCAGTAAAGGCCAGAAGCATCGAACGCTGTACAGAACCGTCAAGAGCCATATAAACCCTGCCATAACCATGCAAAGGGAGAAACAACAAACCATAAACCTAACCCTCACCCTAACCCTAATCCTAAACCTAATCCTAACCTTAGCCAATACCGTCTAGTATAGGCCAGAAGCATCTAACACCATACATTACCAAGAAGAGCCACATAAAACCTGCCACAACCATGCAAAAGCAGCTACAAATATCATGAACTGGCAAAAACCATATAGAACATGCCATAACAATCGACAAGCATCTTAATAAATGCAGAACTTGAAAAATCAATCCACATGTCAGGCAAGAACCTCCCATTACCGTCTTGAATAGGCAAGAAGCATCCAACTCCTAACAGAACCATCATAAGCTATTTAAAACCTGCCGCAACCATGCAAAAGCAGCTACATCCATGCTGAACTGGCAAGACTCATCTAGAACTGGTCTTATCATCATGCTTTATCTAAATCAAGGCAGAACTCGAAAATGCCTCCACAGGGCTGACCAGAACCTACCATTACCGCCTAGAGCAGGCCAGAAGCAACCAATACTGTACAAAACCATCAAGAGCCATTTAAAACCTGTCACAACCGTGCAAAAGCAGCCACTTCTATCCTGAACGGCAACAACCATCTAGAACTAGCAATAACCATCGAGCACCATCTAAATCAATGCAGAACTTGAGAAATCAATCCACAGGTCACACCAGAACCTATCACTACCGTCTAGAACAGGCCAGAGGCATTCAATATCCTACAAAACAATCAAGAGTCAAAAAAACCTGCTACAACCATGCAAAGACAGCCACAACTATCTTGAAATTCTAAAACTGTCCATAACCATCAAACAGCATCTAAATCAAAGCACATCTCGAAAAATCAATCCACGGAACAGGTCAGAACCGTCGACTAATGTCTAGAGCAGACCAGAAGCATCTAACACCGTACAGAACCATCATAAGCCACATAAAACCTGCCACAACAATGCAAATGCAGCTACAACTATCCTAAGCTGGAAATAGCCATCTAGAACAAGCCATAACCATCGACCAGCAACTTAATCAAAGCAGAATTCAAAACATCGAAACACAAGACAAGCCAGAACCTAAGGCTATCGTCTAGAAAAGGCCAGAGGCATCCAACACCGTACAGAACCATCAAGTGCAATAAAAAACCTGCCACAACCATGCAAAAGCAGCCACCACTAGCCTGATATGGCATGAAACATCTAGAACTGAACAAAACCATAAAGCAGCATCTAAATCAAGGCAGAACACGAAAATCAATCTACATTTTAGATAAAAGTATCCAGTACGGTCCAGAAAAGGCCAGAAGCATCGAACAAGGTACAGAGCCATCAAGACCCATATAAATCCGAAAAAAACCTGCCACTATCATGCAAAAGCAGCCACAACTATTCTGAAATTGTAAGAACCATCTGTAACTGCCTATTACAATACTGCATCATCTAAATCAATGCAGAACACGAAAAAGATCAATCCACAGTTCAGACGAGAACCTTCCATTACCGTCTAGAACAGGCCAGAAGAAACATTACTATACACAACCATCAACAGCAATTTAAATCCTGCCATCACCATGGAAAAGCAGCTACAACTATCCTGAACTGCCTATAACCATCTAGATCTAGCCATAACCATCGAGCAGTATCTAATTCAAAGGAAAAAATATAGAAATCGAGCCACAAATCAGAAAAGAACCTAACACTAACCTCTAAAAGTGCCCAGAAGCATCCAATTCCGTACAGAACCATCAACAGACATAAAAAACATGCCACTACCATGCATAAGCAGCCAACACTAGCCTGAATTGGCCAAAACCATCTAGAACCGAACATAAACATAAAGTACCATCTAAATCATAGCAGAACGCAAAAATTAATCTACATGTCAGATAAAATTATCCCGTACCGTCCGGAAAAGGCCAGAAGCATCAAACGCTGTACAGAACCGTCAAGAGCCATTTGAATCCTGTCATAACCATGCAATAGAGGAAACAACAAGCCCTAAACCTAACCCTAAGCCTTACCCCAATCCTAACCCTAAACCTAACCCTAAACATAAGCCTAACCCTAACCCTAACCCTAACCCTAATCCTGAACCTAATCCTAACCTTAGCCAATACCGTCTAGTATAGGCCAGAAGCATCCAACACCATACAGTACCAAGAAGAGCCACATAAAACCTGTCACAACCATGCAAAGGCAGCTACAAATTTCATGAACTGGCAGAAACCATCTAGAACCAACCATAACAATCGACAAGCATCTCAATAAATGCAGAACTCGAAAAATCAATCCACATGTCACGCTAGAACCTCCCAATATCGTCTTGAATAGGCGAGAAGCATCAAACACCCTACAGAACCATCATAAGCTATATAAAACCTGCCGCAACCATGCAAAAGCATCTACAACTATGCTGAAATGACAAGAATCATCTAGAAATGGCCTTAACATCATGCAGCATCAAATCAAGGCAGAACTCGAAAAATCAATCCACAGGTCTGACCAGAACCTACCATTACCACCTAGAACAGGCCAGAAGCAACGGATACTGTACAAAACCATCAAGAGCCATTTAAAACCTGCCACAACAATGCATATGCAGCTACAACTATCCTAAACTGGAAATAACCATCTAGAACAAGCCATAACAATCGACCAGCATCTAAATCAAGGCAGAACACGAGAAATCAATCTACTTGTCGGATAAAATTATCCAGTACCGTCCCAACAAGGCCAGAATCATCGGACACCGTACAGAACCATCAAGAGCCGTATAAATCTGCAAAAAACCTGCCACTATCATGCAAAAGCAGCCACAACTATTCTGAAATTGAAAAAACCATCTTAAACTGCCTAATACAATCTTGCATCATCTAAATCAAGGCAGAACTCGAAAAATCAATCCACAGTTCTGAGCAGAACCTTCAATTACCGTCTAGAATAGGCCAGAAGCAACGGATACTGTACACAACCATCAAGAGTCATTCAAAACCTGCCACAGCCATGCCAAAGCAGCCACTTCAATCCTGAACGGAATTAACTTTCTAA
The DNA here is from genome assembly GCA_964019065.1 of Catostylus mosaicus. Taxonomy (NCBI): domain Eukaryota; kingdom Metazoa; phylum Cnidaria; class Scyphozoa; order Rhizostomeae; family Catostylidae; genus Catostylus; species Catostylus mosaicus. The sequence goes on from OZ025191.1 coordinate 4,434,232, forward strand.
AACTAGACATAGCCATCAAGCAGCATCTAAATCAAGGCGGAACTAGAAAAATCAATCCACAGGTCAGGGCAGAACCTACCACTACTATCTAGAACAGGCTAAAAGCATCCAACACCAAACAAAGCAATCAAGAGCCAAAAAAAACCTGCTACTACCATGCATAGGCAGCCACAGTTATCCTGAAATTCTAAATCAGGCCATACCCATTAAGCAGCATCTAAATCAATGCACAACTCGAAAGATCAATCCACAGGTCAGGGGAGAACCTACCACTACTGTCTAGAACAGACCAGAAGCATCAAACACCGAAAAGAACCATGCGGAGCCACATAAAACTTGCTACAACCATGCAAAAGCAGCCACCACTAGCCTGAAATAGCAAAAATGACCTAGAACTGAACATAAAAATAAAGCACCATCTAAATCAAAGCGGAACACGAAAAACCACTCTACATGTCAGATAAAATTATCCCGTACCTTCCAGAAAAGGCCAGAAGCTTCGAACACTGTTCAGAACCGTCAAGAGCCATATAAATCCTGGCATAACAATGCAAAAGAAGAAACAACAAGCCCTAAACCTAACCCTCACCCAAACCCTAACCCTAAACCTAACCCCAATCCTAACCTTAAACCTAACCCTAAACATAAGCCTAAACCTAATCCTAACCCTAATCCTAACCTTAGCCAATACCGTCTAGAATAGGCAAGAAGAATCCAACACCATACAGTACCAAGAAAAGCCACATCCATGCAAAAGCTGCTAAAACTATCATGAACTAGCAAAAACCATCTAGAACCAACCATAACAATCGACAAGCATCTTAATAAATGCAGAACTCGAAAAATCAATCCACATGTTACACTAGAGCGTCCAACTACCATCTTGAATAGGCGAGAAGCATCATACACCTTAAAAAACCATCAAGAGCTCTATAAAACCTGCCACAGCCATGCAAAAGCAGCTACAACTATCCTGAACTGCCAACAACCATCTAGATCTAGCCGTAACCATCGAGCAGTATCTAATTCAAAGCAGAATTCGAGAAATCGAGCCACAGAGCAGACAAGAACCTAACACTAATGTCTAAAACAGCCCAGAAGCATCCAATTCCGTACAGAACAATCAAGAGACATAAAAAACATGCCACTACCTTGCAAAAGCAGCCATCACTAGCCTGAAATGGCATAAACGATCTAGAACTGAATATAACCATAAAGCAGCATCAGAATCAAGAAAGAACACGAAAAGTAAATCCACATGCCATCTAAAATTATCCAGTACCGTTCAGAAAATGCAAGAAGTATCGAGAACCGTACATAACCATCGAGAGCCATATAAATCTACAAAAAACCTGCCACTAACATGCAACAGCAGCCACAACTGTTCTGAAAGGGAAAGAACCATCTTGAACTGCCTATAACAATCATGCAGCATTTAAATCAAGGCACAACTCGAAAAATCAATCCACAAGTGCGGCCAAAGCCAACCACTACCGTCTAGAAAGAGCCAGTAAAATCCAACCCCTTACAGAACCATCAAAACCTATATAAAACCTGCAACAACCATGCAAAAGCAGCTACAACTATCCTGAACTGGCAGAATCCATCAACAGGTCAGATAAGAGCCAACCATTACCGTTTAGAACAGGCAAGAAGCAACCGATACTGTGCACAGCTATCAAAAATCATTTAAAACCTGCCACAACCATGCAAATGCAGCCACTTCAATCCTGAATGGAAATAACTTTCTAAAACTAGACATAGCCATGAAACAGCATCTAAATCAAGGCGGAAATAGAAGAATCATTCCACAGGTCAGGGCAAAACCTACCACTACTATTTAGAACAGGCTAGAAGCATCCTACACCGTACGAAACAATCAAGAGCCAAAAAAACCTGCTACTACCATGAATAGGCAGCAACAATTATCCTGGAATTCTAAAACTGACCATAACCATCAAGCAGTATCTAAATCAATGCACAACTCGTAAAATCAATCCACAGGTCAGATGAGAACCTACTATTACTGCCGAGAACAGGCCAGAGGCATGAAACACAGAACAGAGCCATCAGGAGCCACATAAATCCTGCCACAATCATGCAAAAGCAGCTACAACTATCCTGAACTGCCAATAACCATCTAGATCTAGCCATAATAATCAAGCAGTATCTAATTCAAAGGACAAAATGATAAATCGAGCCACAAAGGGGACAGGAACCTAACACTAATGTCTAAGACAGCCCAGAAGCATCCAACTCCCTACATAACCATCGAGAGACATGCAAAACATGCCACTACCATGCATAAGCAGCCAACATTAGCCTGAATTGGCAAAAACCAACTAGAACTGAACATGTCTAGAGCAGACCAGAAGCATCTAACACCGTACAGAACCATCATAACCCAGATAAAACCAGCCACAACAATGCAAATGCAGCTACAACTATCCTAAACTGGAAATAGCCATCTAGAACAAGCCATAGCCATCGACCGGCATCTTAATCAAGGCAGAATTCGAAGCATCGAAACACAAGACAAGCCAGAACTTAATGCTACCATCTAGAAAAGGCAAGAGGCATCCAACACCATACAGAACCATCAAGTGCAATAAAAAACCTGCCGCAACCATGCAAAAGCAGCCACCACTAGCCTGAAATGGCTTGAACCATCTAGGTCTTAACATAACCATAAAGCAGCATCTAAATCAAGGCGGAACGCGAAAGATCAATCTACATTTTAGATAAAAGTATCCAGTACGGTCCAGAAAAGGCCAGAAGCATCGAACAAGGTACAGAGCCATCAAGACCCATATAAATCCGCAGAAAACCTGCCACTATCATGCAAAAGCAGCCATAACTATTCTGAAATTGTAAGAACCATCTTGAACTGCCTATTACAAAACTGCATCATCTAAATCAATGCAGAACTCGAAAAATCAATCCACCGTTCCGACGAGAAACTTCCATTGCCGTCTAGAACAGGCCAGAAGAAACATTACTATGCACAACCTTCAAGAGCAATTTAAATCCTGCCATAACCATGCAAAAGCAGCTACAACTATCCTGAACTGCCATTAACCATCTAGATCTAGCCATAACCATCGAGCAGTATCTAATTCAAAGCAGAATTCGAGAAATCGAGCCACAGAGCAGACAAGAACCTAACACTAATGTCTAAAACAGCCCAGAAGCATCCAACTCCGTACAGAACAATCAAGAGACATAATAAACATGCCACTACCATGCAAAAGCAGCCATCACTAGCCTGAAATGGCATAAACCATCTAGAACTGAACATCACCATACAGCAGCATCTAAATAAAGGCAGAACACGAAAAATCAATCGACATGTCAGATGAAATTATCCAGTACCGTCCAGAAAAGGCCAAAAGCATCGAACACCGTACAGAACCATCAAGCGCCATATAAATCCGCAAAAAACCTGCCACTATCATGCAAAAACAGTCACAACTATTCTGAAATTGAAAGAACCATCTTGAATTGCCTATTACAATCATGCAGCATTTAGATCAAGGCACAACTAGAAAAATCAATCCACAGGTACGGCCAAAGCCTACAACTACCGTTTTGAACAGGCCAGTAAAATCGAACACCTTATAAAACCATCAAAAGCTATATAAAACCTGCAACAGCCATGCAAAAGCAGCTTCAACTATCCCGAACTGGCAAGAATCATTTAGAACTAGCCTTATCATCATGCAGCATCTAAATCAAGGCAGAACTCGAGAAATCTATCTACAGGTCAGATAAGAACCAACCATTACCGTCTAGAACAGGCAAGAAGCAACCAATACTGTACACAACCATCAAAAATCATTTAAAACCTGCCACAACCATGCAAAAGCAGTCACTTCTATCCTGAACGGCAATAACCATCCAGAACTAGCCATAGCCATCGAGCAGCATCTAATCAAGGCAGAACTTGAGAAATCAATCCACAGGTCACGCCGGAACCTACAACTACCGTCTAGAACAAGCCAGAAGTATCCAAAACCGTACAGAACAATCAAGAGCCAAAAAAAACCCACTACTATCATGCTAAGGCAGCCAAAATTATCCTGCAATTCTGAAACGTGCCATAACCATCAAACACCATCTAAATCAAGGAGCATTTAGAAAAATCAATCCACAGATCAGACCACAACCGACGACAACTGTCTAGAGAAGGCCAGAAGCATCTAACACCGTACAGAACCATCAAGAAGCAATTAAAACCTGCCACAACAACAGAAATGCTGCTAAAACTATCCTAAACTGGAACTAACCATCTAGAACAAGCCATAACCATCGACCAGCATCTTAATCAAAGCAGAATTCGAAACATCTAAACACATGGCAAGCCTGAACCTAAAACTACCGTCTAGAACAGGCCAGAGGCATCCAACACCGTACAGAACCATCAAGAGCAACAAAAAGCCTGCCACAACCATGCAACAGCATCTACAGCTATCCTGAAATGGCAGGAATCATCAAGAACTGGCCTTATCATCATGCAGCATCTAAATCAGGGCAGAACTCAAAAAATCAATCCACAGTTCGGACCAGAACCTTCCATTACCGTCTAGAACAGGCCAGAAGCAACCAATACTGTTGTTATGACAACAAGCCCTAGAGACATAACAATAACGTCTAATAACATGGATTACGTAATGCTTACGTCAGAGATGACTAAGTGAACAAGTATAATTTTTATTACCATATTTGGATCTTTTATTTTTAAAGTAGAAGTAAAACATATATATAACGAAGTAGTAAGTTAGAAAAAAGAGTCGAACCTTAAAGTCGAGACGAAGACGAAGACGAAGACGAAGATCAAGGTCCAGAGAGCCGAGCTCGACGAAGAACTGATAAGGCAGTTTAGAAGTAATTAGTTTTATAATTATAAATAGTTTTCAAGTTTTGTTACGAGAATAGACGTGTCGTTCTTGCCGGTTGCCTGGCGAAGCCGTTGACGAAGAAAGCCTAGTTGGAGGTCGTAAGTGTTTTCCATATTCCTAGATTTATTTTGTAGCCACAAACAGTGGCTGAACTCACGCGTTAGATCACACGAAAACTAGTGATTTAACATATTGGTGCCCCGTGTGAGGAACTAAACGTAAAGAAAAGAAGAGTAAAGATTAGTTTTGGAGAGCTAACTATTTTATTAACATTTACCGTATTTCATTCGAGTAAGTACGTCGTGCTCTTTCGTTCCGCTTTTGTCCTGTTTACACATTCAGGAGAACAATAGTACTGTTGAAATCTGGCACTTGTGGTATTTCAAGCATTTTAGTTATTGAATAATTTGACTCTTATCGGATTAGCGTGTAGTATTGTATCATTACAATGGCTGAAATTGAGCAGACAGTGAACAATCTCCAAACCCAGTTGACCGTTGTTCAGGCCGCAATACAGGGCAGCTCCCAAGCCAGTATTTTTAAGCCAAGACCTTTTACGGGTGTCCTCAACGAAGATATAAACGAGTGGCTTGCTAAGTTCGATAGATTTGCCAGATTCTATAACTGGGGAGCTGCAAAAAGCTCGGTGCCGCGGTACTCCTTTTCGAGGGTCCTGCTTTATCGTGGTTTCAAACCCTTCCTGATGAAAAGGCGAACAATTATAATGAATTAGTTGAGGAACTTAAAAAACGTTTTGGTGCTACAAGCATAGATTACGTTCTCAGGCAAGAACTGTACTCAGGGAAACAGGGTCAATCAGAATCCCTCATAAATTACACCGAGAATATCATAAAACGATGCCAACGCCTTTCCCTCAGTGATATCGATTTAATGAACATCTTCATTAATGGATTATCTCCAGAGCTGAAGTCACACGTTGTCCTTAATCAGCCAAAAACATTTGCTGAGGCCGAAAATCTAGCCCGCCTCAGGGACGCCATTCTCAAGGCATCAGGGCCCGCTTCGTTAAATACCATCGGTCAAAGCCACCAAGTTCAGCGTATCAAAGAATTAGAGGGGCAAGTAAACCTCTTGTTGTCCCTAGCCACGAAGGATAAATCGCCTAACCAGCAGCCACTCCATGCCATTGCTTGCGGTCCAACCCCTAGCCGTCAATATTTTCCGCCACAAATTGATCAGCCGTTCAATCAATTTTCCGGTAATAACGATGTAACCGTAAGTCAGTTCAAATCCGAATTAATTGCCGCCCTTCAAGAAGTTTCTAAAGGCTACGCCCGCCCACAACGCCCAAACCAAGGACGTCCTTCCTCGTATAATCGTAATAATGGGGCTCCCCGCGGTCGTAATCTCCGAACCACAGACGGACAGCCAATCTGTAATTATTGCCAGCGGGTAGGCCATGTCGCGCGATATTGTCAACAAAGAAACAACCAGGCCAACTTTCAACCACACTTCCCGCAGTCGCATTCAAGTTTCCAGCCGCGATCGCAGCCTCGTTTTCAAGCTAAGCCTCCAGCCCAGCAAAATTTAAACGGGAACGGACCTTCCAACTGGGGAAATTGAGGGTCCAACGTTTTTGACAATTCCCCACCAATTAAAAACTCTAGTATCGACAACAACTGGAGAGAAAACAATTTCGAGGCAACGAATACTAGGCCACCTCAAGGAAAACAGATTAGCAATGACCATGCGTTGTATAAGAAGCCCGCTGTTATAACCGAGGAAATACCAGCTATCGAGTCCGAAATTATTAACGATAACAATTTAAGTTTTTCAAACGTTTCTATCTTTGGTACAGTCATGAGTCAAAACGTTCGCCTTCTAGTCGATACAGGCGCTGCGATCACCGTTTTAAGTGAGCAAGTTTTTAGAGATGTTTTATATCCCAACGTCCTTTTAAAGAGCAATAACGCGATTGACAACATCAAAACTGCAGACGGGCATACAACTCCCGTGATAGGCCTTGCTACGTTTGTTGTAACCATTGGCGACCATATTTACAACTGTGATGCATCTGTTGTTCCTAACCTTGCTTACTGTGTGGTTCTTGGACGTGATTTCCTCCATAAGAATGGCGCGGTTATTAATGTCCCAAACGAAAAGGTTACGTTTGCACCTAACAATACGATCGCATTTGCAGGGAACTCGCATGATTCACTCTCTGCAGATGTACGCGCTTCTAACACATACGTAATTGAGGGTCATTGCGAAGCTATCATTCCCGCATATTTAGCTAAGCCTGTAGGCCCTATTGTTGGTTTATTAGAGTCCAATCAAAAACTGTCGGACACTTACCACTTAGTAGCTGCGTCGACTCTAGCTTTGCCAGATAATGACAACCGCGTTACTTTTGGTTTACTAAATCCAACGGACCAGCCTGCTTTGTTGCACAAAGGAACATCAGTGGGGACCTTCTCTGCATTAAGCAAAGCAGACAAAATCGTACCTTCCGTTTCTGATCCCGTTGTTTCTATGCTGGAAAATGTTTCTGTAACAGCAAACCACGAATCTGCGCCTAAATTTAAATGCTTACCCAGCGCCCACTTAACACCAACGGAGAACAATCGCCTAAATCTGCTTTTGGGCCAGTACTCTGACGTATTCGCTGCATCCAGTTTTGACTTGGGCCGCACGTCCATAATACAACATAAGATTGACACGGGTGCCGCTAGGCCTATAAAGCAACCCCGTTATCGTGTATCGCAGACGCAAAAAGCGGAAATCGAAAAGCAAATCGAAACTATGCTAAGCCAGGATGTCATAAAGGCTTCTACTAGCCCCTGGAGTTCTCCTGTTGTCCTAGTAAAAAAGAAGGGCGGAACCACGCGCTTTTGCGTCGACTATCGCAAATTAAATGCCGTAACAAGGAAGGACAGTTATCCCTTGCCTCGCATCGACGACGCCCTCGACGCTCTCGCTGGCTCTAAATATTGTACCGCCCTTGATCTCCAGTCAGGTTACCATCAGGTGGCAATGGATTCTGATTCCATAGAGAAAACCGCTTTCATTTCGCACGCGGGGCTGTATGAATACAACGTAATGAGCTTTGGCTTAACAAATGCACCCCCAACTTTCCAGCGACTTATGCAACGCATTTTACATGGCCTCGACTGGAAGATCTGCTTGGTCTATATCGATGACGTCATCATTTTTTCAAAAAATTTTGAAGAACATTAATCTCGTCTGGCTGCTGTTTTCGATCGTTTGCGAGAAGCCAATCTCAAGCTTAAACCATCGAAGTGTCATTTTGCTCGTCCGTCAGTCAATTTTCTTGGGTTTGTTGTTTCCTCGGAAGGAATTCTTCCTGACCCCGGCAAACTTAGTGCAGTAGAAACATTTCCTGTACCGTCTTGCGTCAAAGATGTCCGTAGCTTTTTAGGCCTATGTAACTATTATCGTCGTTTCGTTAAAGATTTTGCCAAAATTGCTTCGCCGCTTAATCGCTTAACACGTAAATCTGTTCCTTTTGTTTGGGACCCATCCTGTAAAGCAGCATTCCAAGAACTAAAAGCTCGTCTTTGTTCACCACCCATTCTCGAATATCCCGACTTCTCTCAGGCCTTTCATCTTCATAAGGATGCCAGCCAGTCTGCCATAGGATACGTTCTAGGCCAACACATTAACGGTTGTGAGAAAGTCATTGCGTACGGTGGTCGCGAATTAAATCTTGGTGAAACTTGCTACAGCACAACTGAACGTGAAGCACTCGCTGTTGTTGATGGTATCAAGCGCTACCAACTCTATCTTTCATGCAATAAGTTTTATGTCCACACTGATCATAGTAGTCTTTCATGGTTAATGAAGGTGAAAGATCCAACTGGAAGACTTGCTAGATGGGCTCTACAACTCCAGCAGTATGACTTTGAAATAATTCATTGCCCAGCTACGCAGAATGGCGCCGCAGACGCATTATCGCGACGCAGTTATCCACCATCGATTGAACATTCGCCTATTTCGTTACCGGTGGCCGCTGTTGAGCACCCTTGTCCACCTCCTGTCAATTTGCACACTCTTCAACGAGAAGATTCAGATCTTTTCGCCATCATTACGTACCTCGAAACGTCAACTTTGCCAGACAATGGCACAAAAGCTCGATCACTGCTGTTCTCCATTGATTCTTATTATCTCGATGCAAATGGTATTTTATGTCATCTCTGGAGTCCGGGAAAACGTAAACAACAGTCGCTACGTTCTCAAGTCGTCATTCCTGCCTCTTTGCGCCACGATGTTTTGAGTTCATGCCACGACGACCCAACAGCTGGATATCTTGGTCACATTAAAACGTACGAAAAGGTGCGTCAACGCTATTACTGGCATGGAATGTTTAAAGATATCGAGCACTGGTGCCGCACTTGCATTGATTGTGCAATGAGAAAGCGCCCTCGCCACCACCATAAAGCGCCACTACTTCCAATTCCCGTCCAAGGTCCTTTCGATCGCCTTGCCATGGACATCTTAGGCCCATTACCTACAACGCATAACGGTAATCGGTATATTCTCGTGTTCTCCGATTATTACACACGTTGGCCCGAAGCATACGCTCTCCCGTCTATCGAAGCACCTCGTATCGCTCAGTTGCTTGTTGACGAAATTTTAGCTCGCCATAGTACTCCATGCACACTGCTGTCCGATCGTGGCTCGAATTTTCTGGCATCTGTTGTCCAGTCCGTATGTCAAATTATGAATACTCGCCGTCTGCATACTACCGCGTATCACCCGCAAACAGATGGGTTAGTGGAACGTTTCAATGCTACGTTGTGAGAAGGTCTCAGCATGTACGTCAGTACACATCAGAAAGATTCACCATTTTATCTTCTTTACGGTCGTGAACCACGCCTTCCGTTAGATGTCACTTTGTTGTTGCCCGACTCAAATGTCTCTAGCTCCGTCGCTGAACTACGCGCTCGCATTGTTTCGAATCTGGAAGAATCACAGAAAATTATCGAGTCAAACACCCAGCTCGCTCAGCAACGAATGAAGCTGCAATACGACAAACACACTGCTCCTGTTCCGTTCGATATCGGATCCAAAGTATGGGTTCATACTCCCAAAAATCGGAAAGGCTTGTCTTAAAAACTCGCTCATAACTATCACGGTCCTTATCGTGTTACAGCCAAATTATCGCCGGTACATTTTAAACTCCGAACTATGGATAATCATCCGGTGTCGGTACCAGTCCACGCAAATCGAATGAAACTTTATTTTGACCCGTCAGATCGCCCAGTTTGTGAGCCGTCTTCCATTGAAACATCGCCTGACTTATCAGATTCCGATTTGCCACCGGACAGCTTCGAAAGTACGACCCCATCCAATAGGGTGCGACCAAATGCTGACAGCAAAGTTAAGACGGTTACACGTCGTGTTACTGACTTGCCAATAACCCGGCCAGAAGACTCTCATACGCCTGCTCAAATTGTGCCTGTTCCATGAAAGCAAGCCAGGAGGCTTGACTCTAAAGAGGGGGGTTATGTTATGACAACAAGCCCTAGAGACATAACAATAACGTCTAATAACATGGATTACGTAATGCTTACGTCAGAGATGACTAAGTGAACAAGCATAATTTTTATTACCATATTTGGATCTTTTATTTTTAAAGTAGAAGTAAACCATATATATAACGAAGTAGTAAGTTAGAAAAAAGAGTCGAACCTTAAAGTCGAGACGAAGACGAAGACGAAGACGAAGATCAAGGTCCAGAGAGCCGAGCTCGACGAGGAACTGATAAGGTAGTTTAGAAGTAATTAGTTTTATAAGTATAAATAGTTTTCAAGTTTTGTTACGAGAATAGACGTGTCGTTCTTGCCGGTTGCCTGTCGAAGCAGTTGACGAAGAAAGCCTAGTTGGAGGTCGTAAGTGTTTTCCATATTCCTAGATTTATTTTGTAGCCACAACCAGTGGCTGAACTCACGCGTTAGATCACGCGAAAACTAGTGATTTAACACTGTACACAACTATCAAGAGCCATTAAAAACCTGCAACAACCATGTAAAAGCAGCTAAAACTATCCTCAACCGGCACTACTTATGTAGACCTAGCCATAACCATGGAGCAGCATCTAAATAAAGGCTGAACTCGAACAATCCATCCACAGGTTATGGTGGAATATTCGGTTCAAAAACATTTATCCCGTTTTTGGGCCCAATTTTCCATTTTCGAGCTCAATTTTAAATTTTCGAGCCCGATTTTTTTTGCTAGCTCTGAACCAAAAACGCATTCAGTTTGTAAGAAGAACGACCTGCTAGAACTGCATTACGCAAAGCAGGGATGATGAGGTGTCTAGATCTTTTTTAAATGTTCTCGATCTGAGCTCTTGTACTGTCTGCTTTTTGACAACTTTTAACCCCCCTGATATGGCAAATATTTTCTGCCTGCTGTTTTTGAGTGCGTGTTTTAAATCAACTTCCGGTTTTTAATACTTTTATCATCACCCGCGCGGCAGTTTTTGCCCGTTTCGCGCAAAAAATACTTTTACCGCGCGGTTTATTTTCCTTGCCTTGCGCTGCATTTGTTATGGTTATATTGCGCAATACATAATTTCTATAAGAAACCCGTTTATTAGAAACCTAATTCTAAATGAATTGATGGATGAATTTGTAGTTATAACAAAGAAAATTTACTTAGATTTAAAAAATCTCAAGTAACAAATTTCCGACCACTATTTTAATTGTTGGGGTTTTTTGTTCTTCCCCTACGCCCACATCGATTAATAGGCATGTCATCGAGCTTGTATCTGCTACATTATTTAGTATACACATATTTTCCAGAATATGCCACTCAGCAAGCTGGGAGTGAGAATGGGGGGGGGGATAAAGTAGTTACTTGGGGGTTTGAAAATCACCAAAAGTCGCAAATTTTTTGAAAGCCCCATCGTTGGGCCTTATTTGAATTTGAAATTTGAAATTTAATTACATGCAGGGCAATCATATGAGGGATGGTGATAAAAATAACGTCTGCTAGATATCTGTAATTTCTCATGATTGGTAACTGACAACAAGGGACGAGTTTTGAATTTCCCCCCCTTCCATTTTATTATTATTTTAGATATTATTCTAAGACTCACAGAGACGAATTGTTGAATTCCTTGTGTTTTATTGCGATACGGAGAGTAAACTGTACGATCCTTAGCCATTTTCAGGCTGCAGCAAATGTGAAATCTCTGAAGCTTCCGAAGGCTCTGCCCTCTGGACCCCCACCAGGACCAGGCCTTGGACAAGGGTGCCTTTAGACCCCGAAGTCCATAACCTATGGTCTTTCCTTAAACTCTCCACCGAACAACTGAAGAATATCTCGATCTGGAACCCACCCCCCCCCCACCCCCTCTAAATTTCTAGATCCGCCACTGGACAATTATACCTACTCATGAAGTTTTCTTATCATCCTGATCGAATATTTTTTTCAGGTCATTTCATGACACAAACACATCGGTTCCATTCTCTTGTATTGTGAATACAGTCGATTAGTGAGTCATAACTGTCCCTATCAGCCAACATTAAATCCTATGGGCCTATAAGCAAGATTTGTACGATTTTTGGTTTGCCATTCCAAAAAATCCATAATCCAAAAATCATCTGTATGAATACCCCATTCACTGTGCAATTGTTATTCAGGATGTGTTTTAAAGCTACCGCCCAGCTATGGCAATTGCCCCGTGTAAGTGTAATGTATTGCAATCTTGCCCAGTGGCGGACAGGCTTAGGATTGCTCACCGACCATGTAATGAGCATGTAATGAGCAAAAGCAGTTGCATTAACGAGTCTCTCACTAATTCACCGCCACCCTAGGTTCCCCGAAACACTCTCTAACAAATGTAACACAGGGAGAACTTAGTGGGGCTCTTTTAGGCGTGGTTTGAGGTTAGGGCGTGGTTCAAGAATCATTAAGCTCCTTGATTTATTTCGAATATACCATATGTTAACATAATGACAAATTAATCTTCTATTTACAATGCGTTTTAGAGTAACTATTTTGTCCAAACTTGTCCTGTGATAGCCTTTCCAATTTCCTTTTCTTGCAAGAATGTTTTATCAATTTTCTCCGATTGTGATATGCGATTTCAAGGGGTCCCATTTTCGTCAAAAAGGGGCCCTTTTCAAAGAATTTTCAAGGGGCCCACCGGCCATTGGCCGATGGACCGGTGGGCTTGTCCGCCACTGATCTTGCCCCGCAATACAGGGATGATGTCAGGATTTGCCCCAAGCTAGGTTCACTGACAGAGGGGAGGGGGCTATAAAATCGAGTAAAGGGCATGTTTGAGCATAAGAACAAAATTTTTTGTCTAAGATTCCCTGACGGGAGGGCTGACACTCCCCGAGGGGGGGTACTACATTATATAAATGTATTTTCCAGAATATGGCAGTGAACATAGGAGGGAGAGTTTAATACAATCACACATTTTTCATGATGAGTGAAATTAATGAATAAATACTGTAGAACCACTGTATTTTACAGATATATATCAACTCTCTTTTCTTTACTTGAGGGGCTATACAGGTGTTAAGACCAATTTAGCTGTTGTAATGAAAAGAAGCCAAGTTACCAATCAGACAATGTTATAAAAGGTAATTTTGGAAAAAATAGTATTTCGAAAAGATCTTGATTCATCGTTGCAATGGAAAAAGGGAAAAAAGGAGCGAAATATGGTGCTTTTGTGTCAAGAATTTTGTCAGAATGCAAAATCAGAATTAGGCAAACTAGGTGTCATAAAGAAGATAAATGGTTAGGTGATACAATGATAAAGAGTTTTTTTACTAGAAAAATTTCCATAAAGAAATTAGAAGCAAACAATAAGCTACCTCTAATCGTGATCCCAAATCTTAAATATGAGGACAATGGTTATTATTATGATACATTGAAAGAAAGAAATTTTGGAGAAACATCGCATTTGAAAATTACTCTGTTTATTTTTTGCTTGCATAGTTCCCTAAAAGCCACCAGTCTCATAACCTTTGCCCTTTCTATCACTGTAATTCACTTGTAGTTCGAGCCTGCTCTTTATCCGACTTTGCCAGACCTTCTTTTACTTATCATCCAGCATTCTTCTTGCTAAATATAAACTCCCTGCATCTTCTTTGTACAGGATTTTTGAAACAATCCTGCCAACACTCAAACGAATGATAGGGAGCAAAGTTTGAGAACCATTATTATATGTTACAATAGCAAATGCAGAACTAAATTAGGTTGAGTACTTCTTGTCCTCTTCCAATTAGCCTCATGCAACGGACAAAGAATTATAAAGATGAAAAGGTGTGGGGGAATTGCTGGTTTCCTTTAGCTTGACCTCCTTGAGGAAAAAATTCATTGCTATTGCTTGACAATTCTTGTTTTCTGCAAACTAATCTCAGTTTATCAACAAATAAAAACAGTTGCTATTTTTTCACTACAACAGAGCCTTTGTTGCAAATTTTACATATGAAAGCTTGTTCATTCATTTCTTCAAGTAAGCCAAGATCTATTATGGAATATTCATCATAATTTTCAACATTTTCAAGTGGCTTAGTATTTATTGCTTTTAATTCTAGTTCATTTATAGGCCGCTTTGGCCTTGGTTCGTGATCATTGTACTTGCTTGACGATGGAAGAGTTTCTTTTTGGCCTAATACCAAATCCATACCATTGTCAGTGTCAATTGAAAATGACCTATCAGAATCAGTAATTAGCGTAGCTACAGTACAAGCTTCGAATAACTCTAATTGCTTTTTGATAGTTTTTAAAGACTTTTCCTCCGTTAAGTTTTGGAAAATCTCTGGCTTGCGAATCTTTTGTTTCTTTCTACTGTTGTGCTCTCTTCTCTTGACGCCATCTTATGTTGAAGTGATCAAAAAGAGGCTTTGCCCTTGTGATAACGAGGTTACGGAATGTGAGGTTACTTTCGGTGTCCCTCGAGGACTTTTGTGGCTCCCCAAACAGTCGAATAAACGTTAAGAAACATTGCGCCACTTCAGCAAAGTCTTAACTGCATTCCAAAAATTGCGATTTTTAAGGTGAAAAAGATTAAGCACAAAATATGGCCTCAAAATGTCAAAGATCAATAAATTTTACGCCAGAAACATTTAAATTTGGAAAAGTGAAAAAATTGACGATTTTGGTGATTTAATACCTGTATAGCCCTTTGCTTTATTACATCCATATTATGCAATAGTTAAAGTGACATAATATAAAAGAATTTATAATTATCTTTTATTCTTTTCCCTCATATACCTTGCTATTCTCTTGCTATGCAATTCGCTTACGGAAGTTTAACTGTTTGGCTGATTGTTTCGTTGTTAATATCCAACTTAAGATTTTCATCAGTTTCAACATCAAGTAAAGTTACATTATCATCTACTGTTATCTTATACGTCGTTAGATATTATGAAATTGTTAACTGGAACCTTGCCCCGAACCCGAGATATAGTTGGTAAATTAACATTTGGGCAGTTTCCTGGGGCGTTAGATTCCCCACACTGGATTTCGCAAGTTTTTCAGAGTTTCCACATTCAAACAGGACCAGTGGCGTAGCGTCCGGGTATGCAAGGTATTCAGTGCATACCCTGAGCTCACGAAGCAAAAATAATTTCTTTTGCAAATTCTAAACAAAAAAAGAAGTCTTGAATAAATCCATTATTATTGAATTAAAACCGCTTTCAAACATTCAATAAGTATGTAGTAATGTCTGCAGTTATTTCCGTTTCTCTGTTCGTTTTCAATTCTTATGCATCGAGTTACGTTCGAGTGGGCTACGAAGGAGAATAAGCTGGCGTTTTTTCCTTTTGTTTTTCACTCAGCTACGTCACCAAATAAGCGGTGAATCCCTTCCGG
This sequence comes from Catostylus mosaicus, assembly GCA_964019065.1. Lineage (NCBI taxonomy): Eukaryota > Metazoa > Cnidaria > Scyphozoa > Rhizostomeae > Catostylidae > Catostylus > Catostylus mosaicus. Next base: position 4,449,951 of record OZ025191.1, read on the forward strand.
CGGATTTTAACCAATCAGCGCACTGAATTTAATGAACAAATTCCTGCCAAATTGGCTGAAACAATTGGAAAATAAGCGGTAGATTTTCTGCTTCCAGCCTCGTAGCAAGCAAGGAGTAAATCTCGGTTGGGGGGGGGGGTCTGCTTGAACATAGTTTCATGTTGTGGAAGGTAAAAAAGTGTCTTCATCGAAGGAGTGCAAGATTCCAATGTTTTGAAAAATAAGCCGAAAGAAATTCACATGATGAAGGTTTGAGAAACAAACTTATGCTCTGATACTTTTGAATGGCCATTTGATCAATTTTTTGTTTTAAGCCAAAAATTTGAAGGTACGATCGTCAATGTTTTGGTTTGTTTTCGTTCATTAGGCCGCATCTACACGGCAAAACAGGCCATCCTGCTGACTGCTTGCAAAGTTAGAATTAGTACACTTTTTTTACAAACAACTCCAAAAATAAACAACTGCCCCAAAATTGGCTCAAAAGTTAAACAACTACGAAACAACTTGAATGGGGCAATTTGTGGCAATGAAATTACACATCTTTTTGATGTGAAAGGTGTCATTCATATCTTATTCTTTTACAAACTTTAACATATAAGAAGATAAAATTAACAAAAGACTTGATAAAAATGGTTACAGTACATGCATGGCATGTTTCCTTAAAACAGTTCAGAAGACTTCATTCATAAACAAATCAAAGACATTTCTTTCTCTGTCCTCTTTGTCGAAATTGGCTCAAAAATTAAACAACTGCTAAACAACTTCTTGGGGCGAGTTTTATAGTTGAGCTAAACAGCCTTTGGGGCGAATTCAAAATTTGGAATTGTTTATAAAAGAAAGTGTAGTATATGTCTAATGTTACTTCTGTTCTCAATCAAAACAAATCGCAATACGTCGGGGAAGTGTTAAAAGCAATTGCACAACAACTTGTTTCTGCTGCAAGAAGCGGTGGTGTCAAAAAGTCATAAAATTTAACCCTTCGCAATATTTCGCGGAAGTGTTAAAAATTGATCAATAACATACGTGTTTGCTATGTTTTTATGCAGTGTTAATCGTTTCACAGCACACCATCAATTAGAGATTTCACTCTATTTTAGTGAAATTTATTATCCAAAAAGCATTTGAATTGTATACCCTGTAACTAAATTTTTATCGACCCGAGCTGAGAACCACACCATAAAACCCAGTTTCATCGAACCCCTCCCGTCCCCTCCCCCTCCATGCCACGCCCAGCCACACCCTTCACACAATAGAGAATACCCATTATAAATATGCACGCTACGCCACTGAACAGGACTGCATCAAAAAAAATTAATTCCATTTCATTAATATTTCATTCTTTGAGGATCACTACTAGGCAGAAACTGTAAATGCAGTCTTTTTATTGGAGTATTTTTTATGAAAAAAACCTTCTAGTGCTAGCGTTGCCCAATTAAATTCTCCTACTATTACCATCCCTCCGAGACAAGCTTGCATTGAAAATGCGTCATTCCACAATTTTTCTAGAGAATCTGGTTTCCAGGGAATATGGAGCTCACTCAGACTGGAGTCTCTGTGTTGTGGCATGCAGCCCTTATTGTTAGGGGCATCAGTTTCGATACCTCTGCACAGTTAATAATACTTGGCTGGAAGATGACTATAGATCTCATTGCACATAAGCCATCCAAATACTATGCTTCATGTCTATTCATGAGCTGGCTCCTACAAGACCATCGGAGGCAGGCCTTAGAAACCCGAGGAATGCAGTTGACCAAAAAGGGCACCAAAGAAAAATCTAAAATGGAAAAATCTGCTCTTGGTTTAGAGGTTTCAGAAAAAAGATGCTCAACGTAAACTGCTTTTATCCCTAAATAATTTTAGAAAGAACATGTAGATAAGCTACCTGTCATAATTTTTACCGACCATATTGCTTACGATTCATTGTAGATGGTTCTTTTAGAATTTTTATCTTAGGTTTGGAATTTTTGTATTAGGGTCTATAGCAGAAAGTTGCATATGTTTTTGAATTTTAATTCAATTCACAACTTTTTTGATTTATTTTGTAAGTTTTGAAATGGAGGGCTCCTTGAAAGTCAACATAGCTGCCAAGGATTGGGCGGGATTTCTATTCACATGTGATCTAGACGATGGATTACACCATATTAGCATAATTTAGAGTTGGTTATACATACGTAGAAAACTTTATTAGATTGTTTGATTAATTATGCATCAGCAAACATTTCTTGGAAAAAGGGGGATCCGGATCCCATATTCCTCCTCGTGGCTCCGCCACTACTCAAAATGTCGAACTTTGTTGTTGAAACTAATCAAGAATTGCTGTTTAGCATGTAGTTCGGAAAATGCGAGCTTCAAAGAATTGTTCTGAACATGTGTAGGACAATACTTAAAAGATTCGAACTGTTAAAATTTGTTATTGCTTATAGAAGTCTTTACGATTAGTTTTCAACAGATTTCTTAGTGTCCTTTAACAACAAAATATAATGCTGCCCTTTCCAGCAAACAATTTCTACTAATTTGCACTGTCTCTCTGTATAACTTCCACGCGTTGCTGCTGATTTCAATTTCATTCTAACTTTACCTTCAATAACTAGATTTATTAGCATCTGATAAGGCACTTTGCTGCCCCGCGTCCCTTCTGGCTCCAGCTCCCTTGGGTGATGAGACTAAAAGAGAAGGGAGGGGGTGCACGAAAATTTAAAATCATGGAAAGCACCGACAGTAATTAAGGGGCTGTATACTTTACTAAATTCCTAGAAAAAGTTTTCCTGAGACATAAATCCGATAAAATAAGACACAATTCTTCTCCATTCAAAGGTAGAAGTGTAAGAAACCTCACACGGGGGCAATAACGATCTTTGTGCAATAGGTTTAAAATGATGAAACAACCTAAAATATAATTTAGCAATTAAGGGGTATTCACATAACTTTTTGAATGGCAAAATTATAAATTGCCAAAATCTCGCAAAAAGGCCCCAAATATTTAGGGTTAAATAAACCGGAAATCAAGATTGGTTCCTGCTTGCTGCAAACCTGGGAAACAAAAGGGAGGAAGTTACGAGTCAGAACCTTCCAGGGTTTAGGGTAAAGTCCTTTGCAACATCATTGGTCACAGTAAGTGAGGGAGATCGCCGTATTCTTTTAAGTATTCATCCCTGTATTGCGGGGCAAGATCAGTGGCGGACCAGCCAACCGGTCCATCGGCCAATGGCCAGTGGGCCCCTTGAAAATTCTTTGAAAAGGGCCCCTTTTTGACGAAAATGGTACCCCTTGAAATCGCATATCACCATCAGAGAAAATTTAGAAAACATTCTTGCAAGAAAAGGAAATTGGAAAGGCTATCACAGGACAAGTTTGGACAAAATAGTTAATCTAAAATGCAATGTAAATAAAAGATTAATTTTTCATTATGTTAACACATTGTTTATTGGAAATAAATCTAGGAGCTTAGTGATTCTTACAACCACGCCCTTATCTCAAGCCACACCCAAAAGGGCCCAACTAAGTTTTCCCTGTGTTACATTTGTTAGAGAGTGTTTCGGGAAGCCTAGGGTGACCGTGAATTAGTAAGAGACTCGTTAATGCAACTGCTTTTGCTCATTACATGGTCGGCGAGCAATCCTAAGCCTGTCCGCCACTGGGCAAGATTGCAATACATTACACTTACACGGGGCAATTGCCATAGCTGGGCGATAGCTTTAAAACAGATCCTGAATAACAATTGCACAATGAATGGGGTATTCATACAGATGATTTTTGGATTATGGATTTTTTGGAATGGCAAACCAAAAATCGTACAAATCTTGCTTATAGGCCCATAGGATTTAATGTTGGCTGATAGGGACAGTTATGACTCACTAATCGACTGTATTCACAATACAAGAGAATGGAACCTATGTGTTTGTGTCATGAAATGACCTGAAAAAAATATTCGATCAGGATGATAAGAAAACTTCATGAGTAGGTATAATTGTCCAGTGGCGGATCTAGAAATTTAGAGGGGGTGGGGGGGGGGGTTCCAGATCGAGATATTCTTCAGTAGTTCGGTGAAGAGTTTAAGGAAAGACCATAGGTTATGGACTTCGGGGTCTAAAGGCACCCTTGTCCAAGGCCTGGTCCTGGTGGGGGTCCAGAGGGCAGAGCCTTCGGAAGCTTCAGGGATTTCACATTTTCTGCAGCCTGAAAATGGCTAAGGATCGTACAGTTTACTTTCCGTATCGCAATAAAACACAATAAAATTCAACAATTTGTCTCTGTGAGTCTTAGAATAATATTTAAAATAATAATAGAATGGAAGGGGGGGGGGGGGGAGGTTCAAAATTCGGCCCTTGTTGTCAGTTACCAATGATGAGAAATTACAGATATCTAGCAGACGTTATTTTTATCACCATCCCTCATATGATTGCCCTGCATGTAATTAAATTTCAAATTTCAACTTCAATTAAGGCCCAACGATGGGGCTTTAAAAAAATTTACGACTTTTGGTGATTCTCAAACCCCCAAGTACCTTTCCCCCCCCTCCTATTCTCACTCCTAGCTTGCTGAGTGGCATATTCTAGAAAATATGTGTATACTAAATAATGTAGCAGATAGAAGCTCGATCACATGCCTATTAATGGACGGGGATGTAGGGGAAGAACAAAAAGCCCCAACAATTAAAATAGTGGTCGGAAATATCTTATTTGAGACTTTTTAAATCTAAGTAAATTTATTTTTTATAAATGCAAATTCACCCTAGGTTTCGAAGAAACGGGTTTCTTATAAAAATTATGTATTGCGCAATATACCCATAACAAATGCAGCGCGAGACAAGCAAATTAAACCGCGCGGGTGATGAGTAAAGTATTTGCAAAAGCGGAAGTTGAATAAAAAACGCACTCGAAAAACAGCAAGCAGAAAATACTCGCCAAATCAGGAGGCCAAACAGTTGTCAAAAAAAAGGTAGTAACAGAGCTCATATCGAGAAAACTTAAAAAAGATCTCGACACCTTATAATCTCTGCTTTGTGTCATGCAGTTCTAGCAAGTCGTTCTTTTGAAAAACTATATGCATTTTGGATCATAAGTAGCAAAAAGAAATCGGTCTCGAAATTGAAAAATCGAGCTCGAAAATGAAAAATTGGGCCCAAAAATGGGTCAAATGTTTTCGAACCGAATATTCCAACAATACAGGTGAGGCCAAAACCTACCACTACCGTCTAGAACAGGCCAGTGAAATCCAACACCGTACAGAACCTTCAAATGCAATGGAAAACCTCCCACAACCATGCAAAAGCAGCCACTTCTATCCGGAACGGGACTAACTATCTAAAACAAGCCATAGCCATCAAGCAGCATCTAAATCAGGGCAGAACTTGAGAAATCATTCCACAGGTCACGCCAAAAACCTACCACTACCGTCTAGAACAGGCCAGAAGCATCGAACACCTTACAGAACCATTAAGAAGAATAAAAAAACCTGCCACAACCATGCAAAAGTATTTACAACTATCCTGAAATGGCAAGAATCATCTACAACTGGCCTTATCATCATGCAGCATCTAAATCAATGCAGAACTTGAGAAATCAATCCACGGATCCGGCCATAACTGTAGACTACCGTCTAGAGCAGGCAAGAAGCATCTAACACCGTACATAACCATTAAGAGCCATATAAAACCTGCCACAACCATACAAAACAAGCCACAACTCCCGGAAATGGCAAGAACCATCTGAAACTGACCTTATCATCATGCTGCATCTAAATCAAGGCAACAAACGAGAAATTAATCAACATGTCACCCTAAAACCAACCACTACCATCCAGATCAGGCCAGAAGAGTCCAAAACCGGACAGAACCATCAAAAGCCATATAAAACCTGCCACAACCATGCATAAGCAGCTATAACTATCCTTAACTTGCAATAACAAACTATAACAAGCCATAAACCTCGACCAGCTTGTTAATCAAGTCGGAACTCGAAAAATCTATACACATGTAACGCCAAAACCTACCAATACCGTCTAGAACAGGCCAGAAGCATCCGACACCGGACAGAACCAACGAGAGCCATATACAACCTGAAAATACCATGCAAAAGCAGCTACAACTATCCTGAAAAGGCAATCACCATCTAGAACTAGCCATAACCATCAAGCACCATTTTCATCAAGGCAGAACTCGACAAATCTATGCACATGTCACGCAAAAACCTACCACTACCTTCTAGAACAGGCCAGAAGCATCTAACACCGGACAGAACCATCAAGAGCCAAATAAAACATTCTAAAACCATGCAAATGCAGCTACAACTATCCTTAACTGCCAATAACTATTTAGAACTTGCTATAACTATCAAGCAGCATTTAATTCAAAGTAAAAACTCGAAAAATCGAGCAACAGATCAGACAAGAACCTACCGCTAACGTCTAGAACAGACCAGAAGCATCCAAAATCGCTCTGAACCACAAAGAGACATGAAAAACCGGCCTCAACAATGCGAAAGCAGAAAAAACTATCCTGAAATGGCAGGTACCATCTAGAACTGGCCATAACCATCGACCAGCATCTAAATCAATACAGAACTCGAAAAATCAATCCACTGGTCAGGCCAGAACCTAGTATTACCGTCTAGAACGGCCAGAAGCATCCAACACCGCACATAACCATAAGAGGAATAAAAAACCTGCCACAACCATGAAAAACCACCACGCAACTACCGTGAAATGGCAGGAAAAATCTAGAACTTACCTTATCATCATGCAGCATCGAAATCAAGGCGGAACTCGAAAAATCAATCCACAGGTAGAGTAAAAATCTACCACTACCGTCTAGAACAGCCCAAAAGCATTCAACACCATACAGAACTATCAAGAGCCATACAAAATCTGCAATAACCATGCAGAAGCAGCGAAAACTATACTGAAGAGGCAATAACCATCAAGAAATAGCCAAAAGTAACGAGAAGTATCTAAATCAAGGCAAAACTCGAAATATCAATCCATAGGTCAGGCCAGAACCTACTACTACCGTCTATAACAGACCAGAAGAATTTATCACCGTACCGAACCTTCAAGAGCTAAAAAAACCTGCCACAGCCATGCAAAAGCAGCCACAACTATCCAGAAATGGCAAGAACCATCTAAAACTGGCCTTATCATCATGCAGCATCAAAATCAAGGCAGAACTCGAAAAATCAATCCACAGGTCAGGCAACAACCTACCAGTAACGTCTACAACAGACTGGAAGCATCGAGTCTCTTACAGAACCATCAAGAGCTATATACAACATGCCACAACCATGCAAAAGCAGCTACAACTATCGTGAATGTGCAACAACCATCTAGAGCTAGCCATAAGTATCGAGCACCATCTAAATCAAGGTAGAACTCGGGAAATCAATCCATAGGTAAGGCCAGAAACTACTACTACTGTTTACAACAGGCTCAAAGAAATTAACATTGTACAGCACCTTCAAAAGGTATAAAAACCTTCCATAACCATGCAAAAGCAGCTACAACTATCCTGCAATGGCAATAACCATCTAGAACAAGCCATAACCATCGACCAGGATCTTGAACGCGAAAAATCTATACACATGTCACGCCAAAACCTTTGACTATTATCTCGAACAGGCCTGAAGCAATCAACACCGTACAGAACCATCGAGAGCAATAATACATCTGCAACAACTATGCAAAAGCAGCCACAACTATCCTGAAATGGCAAGACCATCTAGAACTGGCCTTATCATCATGCAGCATTTAAAACAAGGCAGAACTCGAACAATCAATCCACAGGTCCAGCGAGAACTTACCAGTACCGTCTAGAACAGGCCAGAAGCATCCAACACTGAACAAAACAATTAATGGCTATTCATAACCTGCCACAACCAAGCAACAGCAGCTGCAACTATCCTGAACCGGCAATAACTATCTAAAACTAGCCATAATTATCGAGCAGCATCTAAATCGAGGCAGAACTCAAAAAATCAATCCACAGGTCAAGCGAGAACCTACCACTACCGTCTAGAACTGGCCAGAAGCATCTAATACTGTAAACAACCATCAAGATCCATTTAAAACCTTTCACAGCCAAGCAAAAGCAGCAACAACTAACCTGAAATGACAAGAGCCATCTAGAACTGGCCCTATTATCATGCAGCATCTAAATAAAAGCAGGACTCGAGCGATCAATCCACAGGTAAGGCAACAACCTACCACTAACGTCTAAAACAGACTAGAAGCATCGAATACCTTACAGAACCATCAAGAGCCATAGAACACATGGTACAACCATGCAAAAGCAGCCAAATTCATCCTGAATTGGCAACAACTATCTACAACTAGCTAAAAGTATCGAGAAGCACCTTAACCAAAACCGAACTTGAAAAATCAATCCACAGATCAGACCAAAACCTATCACCACCGACTAGAACAGGCCAGGAGCATCGAGCACCTTACAGAACTATCAGAAAGCCATAGAAAACCTGCAATAACCATGCAAAAGCAGCTAAAACTATCCTGAACTGGCGATAACCATCTTGAACTGGCCTTCTTATCATGCAGCATCTACAAAAAGGCAGAACTCGAAAAATCAATCCACAGGTAAAGCGAGAACCTACCACTACCGTCTAGAATAGACATGAAGCATCCAGTACTGTAGACAACCATTAATAGCCATTTTAAACCCGCCACAACCAAGCAAAAGCTTGTACAATTATACAGAACTGGCAATGACCATCTTATCCGAGCTATAAGTATCGAGCAGCATCTAAATGAAGGCAGAACTCGAGAAATCAATCCACAGGTCAGACCAGAAGCTATCACTACCGTTTAGAAAAGGCCAGAAGCATCGAGCACCTTACAGAACCATCAAGAGCAATATATGACCTGCCACAGCCAAGCAAAAGCAGTTAGAACTAGCCTGAATTTGCAAGAACTATCAACAACTAGCCAAAAGTATCGAGAAGCACTTTAATCAAAACCGAACTTGAAAAATCAACCCACAGGTCAGACCAGAACCTATCACCACCGTCTAGAACAACCCAAAGGCATCGAGCACCTTACAGAACAATTAAAAGGAATTAACAACCAGCCAAAATCATGCAAAACAGCTACAACTATCCTAAACCGGCAATAACTATCTTGAACTAGACATAATTATCAAACAGCATCTAAATCAAAGAAGAACTCGACAAAATCAATCAACAGATCAGGCCAAAATCCAGTAAAACCGTCTAAAAAAGGCCAGAAGCATCCAACGCCGCACAGAACCGTCAAGCGGCATTCATATAACATGCCACAATCATGCAGAAGCAGCTACAACCATTCGAACTGGAAAGAAACATCTAGAAAAAGCCATAACCATCGACCAGCATCTAAATCAAAGCAAAACTCGAAAAATCTATGCACAGGTAGAGCGAAAATCTACCACTAACGCCTACAGCAGACCAGAGGTATCGAATAGCTTACGAAACCATCAAGAGCCATATAAAACCTGCCACAAGCTAGCAAAAGCAGCCACAACTATCCTAAACTGGTAATAAACATCTAGAACTAGCCATAACCCTCGAGCAGCATCTAAATCAAGGCAGAACTCGATAAATCAATCCATATGTCAGGCCAGAACTATCTAAAACCATCAAGAGCAGGCCAGAAGCATCAAACACCATACAGAACATTCAAAAAGCAATACAAAACCTGCCATTACCATGCAAAAGCAGCTACAACTATCCTGAAATGGCACTAAACTTCTAGAACTAGCCATAACCATTGAGTAGCATCTACATCAAGGCAGAATCCGAAAAATCAATCAACATGTCAGGCGAAATCCTACCACTACCCTCAAGAACAGGCTAGAAGCATCCAATAGTGTACACAACATTTTATAGCCATTTAAAACCTGCGACAATCTAGCAAGAGCAGCTGCAACTATCCCAAACTGGCAATAACTATCTAGAACTAGCCATAACCATCGAGCAGCATATAAATTAAGTCTGGACTCGAACAATCAATCCACAGGTCAGGCAAGAACCTACCACGAACGTCTACAACAGACCAGAGGTATCGAATACCTTACAAAACCATCAAGAGCTATATAAAACCTGCCACAATCATGCAAAAGCAGCTGTAACTATCCTGAAATCGTAACAGCCATCTAGAACTAGCCATAAGTATCGGGCAAGACCTTAGTCAAAACAAAACTTGAAAAATCAATCCACAGGTCCGACCAGAACCTACCATCACCGTCTAGAACAGACCTTAAGCATCCAATACTGTACCCAACCATCAAGAGCCATTTAAAACCTGCCACTACCATGCAGAAGCAGCCACAACTATCCTGAAAGGGAAACAACCATCTAGAACTGGCCTTATCATCATGCAGCATCTATATCAACGCAGAAACCGAAAAATCAATCCACAAGTCAAGCGAAAACCCACCACCACCGTCAAGAACAGGCAAAAAGCATCCAATACTGTTCCCAACCATCAAGAGCCATATAAAACCTGCCACAACGAAGCAAAAGCAGCCGTAACTATCCTGAACTGGCATTAAACAACTAAAACTAGCCATAACCTTCGAGCAGCATCTAAATCAAGGCAGACCTCGAAAAATCAATCCATAGGTCAGGCAAGAACCTACTACTACCCTCCAAAACAGGCCAGAAGCATACAGCACCGAAGAGAACCTTCAAGAGCTATAAAAATACCTGCCACAACCATGCAAAAACTGCCACAACTATCCTGAAATGGGGAGAACCTTCTAAAACCGGCCTTATTATCAAACAGGATATAAACATACATGCATACATGCAAACATACATACATAGGTACATCATTTATTTTGTAACGCAGGTTGAAAAAAAATAGCAGCCGCGAAATGGCTGATGTGGTCCTTCAAATTAACGTTGGTAAATAAAAGGAAAACTTAAAATTTTAAATTACAAGCTCAAACAGTAATAATATTTAAATTCTTCACATCTATTTTTTACACAAACTGTCCCTTCAGAAAAATTTAGCATTCTCAATTTGTCTTTATCTTCTTTCAGTTTTGTCCTAAAGATCTGTTTACTATTTGCTTGTTTAATATTGTTTGATATTTCATTCCAAATAAGGATTCACCTGTAGTTAAAAGTGTACTTTGAAATTCTGAAGTCATTCTTGCTACTTCTAATTCCCCTTCTCTTATTTTCAATTTTTTCAAGCAAACTCCCAATCTGTGTTCATCTTCCTCCTTCAATATCTTATACATTTCAATTGCTACTTTTCTTTTGTATATGTGAATTATGAGGTCCAAGCCTACTTTATCAAGAACTCTGTTGCTCTCAACTGTCATTGGTATGTTCTTTATTAATTGTACCACTTTTACATGTTGTTTTTCAATTTTTTCAAATATATTTTGTGTGCATGTGTCCCATATAAACATTCCATATGTTACTTCTGGAATCACCATTTGGTAATAGATTTCTTCAAGTGTTTTGGCAGGTACGAAACTGGCCTTTCTTAACGTGGCTATCATTCCTGAATACTTTTTATCAACCTTGTCAATATGTGCATTCCAATTTAATTTATTGTTTATATATACTCCTAGAGCCTTAGATACATCTTTATATTCCAACATCCTTTTCCTTATTTTAATTGGCGCGAGAGGTCCAGTAAACCACTTTCTTTCGTGATCATTGCCTCTGTTTTGTCTACATTTACTGTTATCTTGTTTGTGACACACCAGTTATTTATTTCTTTTGCTAAATCTTTCAGCTTGCAAACACATTCATCTACCCTTTTTAAATTTACGAAAGCTGTTACATCATCTTCATACAAATGCATTTCCCCTGTTGATGTTATATCAGGCAAGTCATTCATATACACTGAAAAACGTCTTGGTCCTAACAGTGACCCTTGAGGCATTCCATAGGCAACTGTATCCAACACAGTCTTTACCCTATTTAGCTCTACATACTGTTGTATGTTTTCCAAGTAGCTCTCAATCATCAGATATAATTGCCCTGTGACCCCTGCTGCTATCAATTTCTATTTATGTATGACATGGTCTACACAGTCAAATGCTTCCCTGAAGTCAATGAAGAGTACTCCGACTACTTCTCCTTCACTCATATGCCTTTTCCACGTTTCAGTTAGATACAGGAGAACTGACTCCGTTAATTTACTTTTAGAGTAGGCCCATTTGTTTCTATGCCTTGTCCTGTCAATTTGTCTCTCCATACCATCGCATATCATCGACTCACTAATGTTGCTTGGAATGGATAGCATTGATAGGGGCCGATAGTTTCCTCCCTCTGCTCCTTCACCTTGTTTGTGCGCTGGTTTCGGTTTTCCAATTTTCCATTTACTTTGATACTTTCTTTCAGTAAATCCCATGCGACATATATTTGCTAAATCATGAAAATCCTGCTAAATCCTGCTTTTTCACTGTCAGTAAACACAAGCTCTCCATCTTCATTTTTTAGGGGCCAAATAATTTTCTCTCTTTTTCCTTATGTCTTGGTAAGTAATTTGATTGTGTTCCAGAAGTTGGCGCTTCCCTCTGTTGGTTCTTTCGTCTTTTCGTTCCAATTTCTGGCCTCTGCTGTTCGTAACTCTATTTTGACTTCGTTTCTCAGCTTTTTATAATCATCTCTATCATCTGGTTTTTTTTGTTTTGTTTGCTTTTATCAGCTGTTTGTATCTTTGATTCATAAGCTTCCTGATTTTGCTGTTCATCCAAGGAAGTGAATATGAACGTATCTTGGCTTTCTTTTCTAGTAGATTATCTGTAACAATATCTTTATAAAACATTTCATTCATCCAAAGGTTGTCGTCTACTTCCTCGATGACATTGCAAGAATGCCATGGAGCCATTTTCAAATCTTTTTTGAAATTATCTGCCTTGAATTTTTTCCAGTCACTTGCAAATTTAATCATTGGTGCTATTTTGGGCCTTGTAACTCTTACCAATGCATATATCATTCTGTGATCAGCTATTCCAGTGTCTATCACTCCACTTTTCATGATTTTCTCCTCATTATTTACAACTATAACATCAATAAGAGTTTCCGTTGTTTCTGTTAGCCTTGTGGCCTTTTTGATGACATTTTTTAGGTTGTATCCACTAATTGCTGATTTTAAATTTTTACCACCTCCGTCTTTTTTCTTAACCAAATCACTATTCAGGTCACCCATTATAAACAAGTGGTTCCTCTTCTCTCTAACAATTTCGACTTGTCGCTCAAACTCTTGATAAAAATCTCTGTCGTCTGGTGGCCTATACATTACAGCAATTGCAATATTGTGAGAATGCATCTTCAAGTCTGTCCATATCGCCTCGGCTTCACCTTTGCCTTCCACACGAAGCTAAATTTCTGTTATGTCTAGATTCTCCTTGTAGTACATTACGCAGCCACCCCCGTCATTTCTGGATCTGTCTCCACGAAAGGTCTTGTAGCCCTCAATTTCATTGTCTTCATCTCCAATTTTACTGCTCAGTTTGGTTTCTGTTATTCCAAGGATATCAATTTGTGTTGCTTCTATCAGGACTTTAATGTCTTGTATTCTTGATGAACACAACAATCCATTTACTTTTATATGAGCTACCTTCAAATAGTTCTTTATGTTAGCAAAACATTCCTTCAGATCCTCTATATATCTATCTGATATATTTGCTCGTGACATCTCTGCCCTGTCGGATACTTGAAACACGATTTGGCGAAGGCATGCAAGACATGTCCAGTCTGGATTTAAGTCTTTCACTAGCCTTTGATACACTCCTAGCTGTCACGAGCCATGCACAAGCAACTACAACTATCCTGAATTTGAAACAACCATCTAGAACTAGCCATAAGTATCGAGCAGCATCTAAATCAAAGTAGAAGTCGAAAAATCAACCCATAGGTCAGGCCAAGACCTACAACTACCGACTAGAACAGGCCAGAAGAGTTTAACACGAGCAGCATCTAAATCAAGGCAGAACTCGAAAAAATAGTCCACATGTCAGACGAGAACCTACCACTACCATCGCAAACAGGCATGAAGCATCCAACACCGTACAGAACCGGCATTAAAGGAAATATGAATCGAAAATTTTTTTCATCAAACTTTACTAATTTGATGTCGCTGATTCCGAAAATGCTTTTAAAATTTGTCTTTGACAAACGTGTTTTCCGTAAAAACGATTTGAACTCGACTGCAGCAAGCCCAATATTTGTACACGGGATCTGGGACGAGATAATTTTTATGACGTAAAGTGTTTGACACTTTTCTGACAAATGCGTGTGGCCTTGGTGGAATAGAGATACGTTTGAGAAATGTCGATCATTTCAAGTAGCGATGCGAGTATTATCGAATCAAATAATTTATCTACGAATGAATCCAGTAGTGGCAAACACATTTTAGAGGATTACGGCGCACTTTTTATGCCATACCAGCACGAACACTTGGCTTCAGACGAAGATGATGAGGAAACAGGAGCCCAGGAAGAAAATGACCAGCCTGAGGACGAAGATGGTATTAGACCCTCTCAACTACGAGATCGTTTTGAAAGGAATATTCCTTTAGAAAAATGGTAAGATATGATTCAACAGTCAATTTCCATCCATTAATAATTCCGTTTTTATCGATGAAATAAGTTACCTCGAATGGCTTTCCTAGGCCTATATATTTGGTGAGGCGAAACGAAAATCAACTAAGGCCTGTTTACAACTTTTTACGCAGATGCTCATGTGGTAAATGTAACCTTGACGAACTTGTTGGTGCAAGGGAATATCGCTGTTGCAGAGAGTTTCAAGCAGCATTTGGAAAAGTGCTCTTTGATGGGTTCGGGGATCATCTAATCTGTGTTACAGAGCATGATGTAAATAAAGATTATGGCTATCCCCGCTTTTGTAAATAAAGAAGTATTGAAGATTGTCAGTCCACTTTTAAAAAAGAAAGGTGGAAGTCCGTATAAAAAAGTTGCAAGTGGGTCTGAAAATGTGTAAGAATTTTCCGGATTATTTAAATGGAGTGTGGCACTCTCTTCTTCAATTTGTTTACTGAAAATTTACAATTGGGTAAGCACCCATGTGGTTAGTATTTATACTCCATGTCAGCCATTGCCTAATTGAGTAAATACATATATGTGTGTGTGTGAAATGAGTTTTTAATGTTAAGAGTATATGAACTGAGTTTTGAGTGTTAGATTTGCCAATTTGTCAAAACCCGCCTCATCCATGATACTTTGAATTATGCGATTGCTCCCCATTTGTTTGTATCCTCATTATCATAACAAATTGCTCTCTTCACAGATATCTTTGTGCTGTAGCGTACAGGACACTTGTGAGGTCGATCTATGGATACCTTGGTTGGGATACAACAATGATTCCACAGAAAAAGATTCTACGTAACATTGCCTTGATAACCAGCATTCTGATTGCAAGCTACATATAAGTTTATAAGAAACCTTCAGTCTTGCATTTGAAATAAAAACTGTTTGAAGAAGAATTTTTTGGATATGTATTGTTCAGTATCTGTACATGCATGGATGCAATGTGACTGATCTTTCATAACATATATCCATGTATTTAATAAACATTATACATATGATTATATAGCATTTTGTATTTGTGCAGGCACAAATATATGTCAAAAACTTTTACCCTTTCTTTTCCAAAGTGGAAATTTCAGAAGGGAATGTGGCCTACTCTTTTTAAAATCTATTAGCCCCTAACCAGAAATTTGCTTTTGCAAATATAGAGTAGAATTATTTTCTGACACATTTTTGTTTAGAGTGCCCCAACATAGGTCCTACACTTGTTCTGCAGTTGCCAGTTTTCCAATTCATCAATGAAGGGGGGGGGATATCCTCATTTTAAACATTTGTGTTGTTTATATATTTTATTGTTGTAAATTCAAGGTAAAGAAAACACATGCAAACAATAGAAGGAAAACATTTAAATCACATTACATCAATAGATTGGTTGGGTTTTTATATTTTATTAAGGAAATCAAAATGCATCTGAAATCAATAAAAAAATGTTTCATTGCAAACGACGTGTTGTTGAGGAAATTGTTACCAGCATATATTATCCAATCTTTATTTATAGATATTTATTTTCAAATCATGTAACAGTTGGTGTGGTCGTATAATGATTTGTTTTCTGTGTAATCTACGAGACTGTGTCAAACACTTGATGTCACAGAGACCTGGGGCAGAGCGGTCTGTCCGCGTTCATGGTAGGCCACATTATGAAAGTCACAACAAAGCAAAATCGAAGCTTTATCACAAAATATTTCAGAAAAGGCGATCGAAGACTAGTAAATGGATACTACAGTTAGAGAGAGCGAATTGAGTTCTATCAGATATGTTCACACGGTTTTTCGATTCACATTACCTTTAACAGCCTGCCACCATCATACAAAACAACTACAACTATCCTGAACTGGCAACAACCATTCAGAACTAGTCATAAGTTTCGAGCAGCATATTAAACAAGGCAGAGCTCAAAATATCAATCCAGAGATCACGCCAGAATCTACCAATACCGTCTAAGAGAGGCCAGAAGCATGCAACATCGTACAGAACCGTCAAGAGGCATTAAAAACCTGCCACAACAATAAAAAAGCTGCCAACAACTTCCCTGAAATAGCAAGAACCATCTAGAACTGATCTTATCATCATGAAGCAACTAACTCAAGGCGGAACGCGATGAATCAATCCACATGTCAGGCCAGAACTATCCAAGACCGTCAAGAGCAGGCCAGAAGCATCGAACACCATAAAGTACATTCAAAAGCAATAAAAAACCTGCCAATACTACGGAAAAGCAGCCACAACTATCCTGAAATGGCAACAACCATCTAGAACTGGCCTTATCAACATGGAGCATCTACATCAAGGCAGAATCCAAGACTGTACCCAACTATCATGAGCCATTTAAAACCGGCCACAACAATGCGAAAGCAGCTACAGCTATCCTGAACTGGCAATAAACATCTAGAACTAGCCATAACCATCTAAATCAAGACAGAACTCAAACAATCAATCCATAGGTCAGGCCAGAACCTAGTACTACCCTCAAGGCAGGCGAGAAGCATCCAACACCGTACAGAACCGTCAAGAGGCATTAACAACCTGCAACAATTATACAAAACATCTTAAACTGTCCTAAACTGGCAAGACCCATCTTGAACTAGCCATAAGTATTGTGCAGCATCTAAATCAAGGCAGAACTCGAGAAATCAATCCACAGGTCAGGTTGAAACCCAGTCAAACCGTCTAAAACAGGCCAGAACCATCCAACGGCGTACAGAACCGTTAAGAGGCATTCATATAACCAGCCACAATCATGCAAAAGCAGTTACAAACATCCTGAACTGGCAATAACCAGTTAGAACTAGCCATATCCATCGAGCAGCATTTAAATCACGGAAGAGCTCAAAATATCATTACAGAGGTCACTCAAGAACCTACCAATACCGTTAAAAACGGGTGAGAAGCAGGGACACCTTAGAGAACCATGAAAAGCCAAATAAAACCTGCCACAACCTTGCAAAAGCAGCTACAACTATCATGAAATGGCAAGAACCATCTAGAACTAGCCTTATTATCATGCAGCAACTAAATCCAAGCTACCACAACTACCCTGAAATGGCAAGAACCTTCTAAAACTGGTCTTATTATCAAACAGCATCTAAATCAAGGCAGAAATCGAAAAAGTAATCTACATGTCAGGCGAGAACCTACCACTGCCGTTTAAAACAGGCCAGCTACATCCAATACTGTACAAAACCAGCAGGAGGCATTTAAAACCTGCCACAACCATGCAAAAGCAGCTAAAACTATCCTGAAATGGCAATACGCATCTAGAACTAGCTATAACCATCGAGCAGCATCTAAATCAAGGCAGAACTCAAACAATCAATCCACAAGTCAAGCGAAAACCAACCACTACCGTCAAGAATGGGCCAGAAGCATCCGATACTGTACACAATCATCAAGTGACTTTAAAAAACTGCCACAAGCATACAAAAGCAGCCGCAACAATCCTGAAATGGCAAGAACCATCTAGAACTGGGCTTTTTATCATGCAGCATATAAATCAAGGCAGTAATCGAGCAATCAATCCACATGTCAGGCGGCAACCTACAAGTAACGTCTACAACAGACTAGAAACATCGAATACCTTACAGAACCAACAGAGCCATATACAACGTGCCACAACCATACAAAAGCAGCCACAACTATCCTGAAATGGCAAGACCCATCTACAACTGGCCTTATCATCATGCAGCATCTATATCTAGGTAGAAATCGAAAAATCAATCCACAAGTCAAGGAAGAACCTACCACTATCATCTTAAACAGGCTTAAAGCATCCAATACTGTAAACAAGCATCAAGAACCATTTAAAACCTGCCACAACCATGTAAAGACAGCCACAACTATCTTGAAATGGCAAGAACCATCCAGAACCTGCCTTATTATCAAGCAGCATCTACAAAAACCTGCCACAAGCAAGCAAATGTAGTCACAACTAATTTGAACTGGCAATAAACATCTTGAACTAGCCACAACCTTCGAGCAGCATCTAAATCAAGGTCGAACTCCAAAAATCAATCTATAGGTCAGGCCAGAACCTACTGCTACCCCCCAAAACAGGCCAGAAGAATCCAACACCGAACAGAACCTTCAAGAGCTATAAAAACCTGCCACAACCATGCAAAAGCTGCTACAACTATCCTGAAATGGCAAAAACCTTCTGAAACTGGCCTTATTATCCAACAGCATCTAAATCAAGGCAGAGCTCGAATAACAAATCCAAATGTGAGGGGAGAACCTACCACTACCATCTAGAACAGGCTAAAAGTTACCAATACTGTACACAACCATCAAAAGGCAATTAAAACCTGCCACAACCATGCAAAAGCAGCTACAACTATCCTGAAAAGGCAAAAATGATCTAGAACTGACCCTATTATCTTGCAGCATCTTAATCAAAACAGAAGTCGAAAAATCAATCCACAGGTCAGGCCAATACCAAGTCAAACCGTCAAAAAACAGACTAGAAACATCCAACGCCGTATAGAACCGTCAAGTGGCATTAACATCCTGCACAATCATGCAATAGCAGCTAAAACTATCCTGAACCGGCAATAAGAATCTAGAACAAGCCATAACCATCGAGCAGCATCTAAATCATGGCAGAACTCGAAATATCAATCCAGTGGTCACGCGAGAACCTTTTACTACCGTCTAGAACAGGCAAGAAGCATCCAACACCGCATAGAACCATCAATAGCCATAAAAAACCTGCTACAACAATGAGAAACCACCACACAACTACCCTGAAATGGCAAGAACAATACAGAACTAACCTTATCATCATGCAGCATCTAAAACAAGGCGGAACTCAAAAACCAATCCAAATGTCAGGTCAGAAAAATCTGAGACCGTCTAGAGAAGGCCACAAGCATCGAGCACTATACAAAACATTCAAGAGCAAAAAAAAGCTGCCACTACCATGCAAAAGCAGCCAAAACTATCTTGAAATGGCAAGAATCATCTAGAAATGGCCTTATCATCATGCAGCATCAAAATCAAGGCAGAACTCGAAAAATCAATCCACAGGTCAGGCAACAACCTACCACTATCGCCCAGAACCGACCAGAAGCATCCAATACTGTACAAAACCATCACGAGGCAATTAAATCATGCCACAACTATGCGAAAGCAGCCACAACTATCCTGAAATGGCAATAAACATCAAGAACTAGCAATAACCATCGAGCAGCATCTTAATCAAGGCAGAACTCGACAAATCGATCCACATGTCAAGCCAGAACCTACCACTACCGTCTAGAACAAGCAAAAAGAATTTAACACGAGCTGCATCTAAATCAAGCAAAACTCGAAAAATTAATCCACATGTCAGGCGAGAATCTACCAATACCGTCTAGAACGGCCAGAAAGCATGAAACACCTCTCAGAACCATCAAGAGCCAAATAACACCTGCGCCAACAAGCAAATGCAGATGCAACTATCCTGAACTGGCAATAAACATTTAGAACTAGCCATGAATAACGAGCTGCATCTAAATCAAGGCAGAACTCGAAAATTGATCCACATGTCAGGCGAGAACCTACCAATACCGTCTAAAAGAGGTCAGAAGTATGAAACACTTTACAGAACCATCATGAGCTATATGAACCCTGCCACAACCATACAAAAGCAGCTACAACTTTCCTGAACTGGCAATAAACATCTAGAACAAGCCATATTCGTCGACCAGCATCTTAATGAAGGCAGAACTCGACAAATCGATCCACATGTCAAGCCAGAACGTACCACTACCGTCTAGAACAAGCAAGAAGCATCGAACACCTTACAGAACCATCAAGAGCTGCAGAAAACCTTTCTACTATCATGCAAAAGAAGCTACAACCACACTGAAGTGTCGATAACTATCTAAAACAAGCCTTAAACATCGTCCAGCATCTAAATCAAGGCAGAACTTGAAAAATCAATCCACATGTCAGGTCACAACTATCCACTACCGTTTTGGAAATGCAAGAGGTATCGAACACCGAACAAAACCAAAAAGAGCCACAAAAAACCTCCAACAACCATGCTAAAGAAACTAAAATTATCCTGAAGTGGCACTAACCATCTAGAACAAGCCTTAACCATCTACCAGCATCTTAATCAAGACAGAAATCGAAAAATCCATCCACATGTCACGCCAGAACCTACCGCTGCCGTTTAGAACAGACCACAAGCATCCAGCACCTTACAGAACCATCAAGAGCGATTAAAAACCTGCCACAACCATACGAAAGCAGCTACAACTATCCTGCTCTGGCAGTAACCATCTAGCACTAGGCACAACTATCCACCAGCATCTTAATAAAAGCAGAAATCGAAGAATCCATCCACATGTCAGGCTAGTACCTACCAATACCGTCTAGAACGGCCAAAAAGCATGAAACACCTTTCAGAACCATCAGGAGGAAAATAACACCTGCTCAAACAAGCAAAAGCAGATACAACTATCCTGAACTGGCAATAAACATTAAGAACTAGCCATGAGTATCGAGCAGCACCTTAATCAGAACAGAACTTGAGAAATCAGTCCACAGGTCAGACCAGAACCTTCAACTACAGTCTAAAACAGAGCAAAAGCATCGAGTACCTTACAGAACCATCAGAAGGCATATAAAACCTGCCACAGCGAAGCAAAAGCAACTTCAACTAACCTTAACTGGCAATAAACATCGAGAAATAGCCATTAGTAATGAGAAGTATCTAAATCAAGACAGAACTCGAAGTTTCAATCCATAGGTCAGGCCAGAACCTACTACTACCCTCTAAAACAGGCCAAAAGAATTTATCACCGTACAGAACCTTCAAGAGCTATGAAAAACCTGCCACAACCATGCAAAAGCAGCAAAAAATATCTTGAAATGGCAAGAACATTGTAGAACTGGCCTTATCATCATGCAGCATCTAAAGCAAGACAAAACTTGAAATATCAATCCATATGTCAGGCAATACCTAGTACTACCGTCTAAAACGGTCCAGAAGCATCATACACTGTACAAAACCGTCAAGAGGCATCAATAACCTGCCATAATCATGCAAAACAGCTGCAACTACGCTGAAATGGCAATAACAGCCTAGAACTAGTCATAAGTATATAGTAGCGTTTAAATCAAGGCAGAACTCGAAATATCAATGCATAGGTCAGGCCAAAACATATAACTACAGTCTCGAACAGGCCAGAACAATTTAACACGAGCAGCATCTAAATCAAGGCAGAACTTAAAAAAAAAAGTCCACATGTCAGACGAGAACCTACCACTACCGTCCAAAACAGGCCAAAAGCATCCAACACGGTACAGAACCGTCAAGAGGCATTAATATCCTGCCACAATCATGCAATAGCAGCTAAAACCATCCTGAACCGGTAATTACCATCTGGAACTAGCCATAACCATCGCGCAGCATCTAAATCACGGAAGAGCTCGAAATATCAATCCGGAGGTCACGCCAGAACCTACTACTACCGTCTAGAACAGACAAGAAGCATTCAGCACTGCACAGAACCTTAAAGAGCCATAAAAAACCTGCTACAACAATAAAAAACCACCACACAACTACCCTGAAATGACAAGAACAATCTAAATGTTACCTTATCATCATGCAGCATCTAAATCAAGGCGAAACTCGAAATATCAATCCATAGGTCAGTTCAGAACTATTTAAGACCGTCTATAAATGGCCAAAAGCATCGAACACTATACAAAACATTCAAGAGCAATAAAAAGCTGCAACTACCATGCAAAAGCAGCCAAAACTATCTTGGAATGGCAAGAATCATCTGGAACTGGCCTTATCATCATGCAGCATCAAAATCAAGGCAGAACTCGAAAAATCAATCCACAGGTCAGGCAACAACCTACCAGTAACGTCTACAACAGAATGGAAGCATTGAGTCTCTTACAGAACCATCAAGACCTAAATACAACATGCCACAACCATGCAAAAGCAGCTACAACTATCCTGAATGTGCAACAACCTTCTAGGGCTAGCCATAAGTATCGAGCACCATCTAAATCGAGGTAGAACTCGGGAAATCCATCCATAGGTAAGGCCAGAAACTACTACTACTGTTTACAACAGGATCAAAGAAATTAACATTGTACAGCACCTTCAAAAGGTATAAAAACCTTCCACAACCATGCAAAAGTAGCCAAAACTATCCTGAAATGACAAGAACCATCTAAAACTGTCCTTATTATAATGCAGCATAGAAATCATGGCAGAACTCGAAAAATTAATCCACAGGTCAGGCAACAACCTACCACTATCGCCCAAAACCGACCAGAAGCATCCAATACTGTACAAAACCATCACGAGGCAATTAAATCATGCCACAACCATGCAAAAGCAGTTACAACTACCCAGAAATGGCAATAAACATCTAGAACAAGCTATAACCATCGAGCAGCATCTTAATCAAGGCAGAACTCGACAAAACGATCCACATGATAAGCCAGAACCTACCACTACCGTCTAGAACAAGCAAAAAGAATTTAACACGAGCTGCATCTAAATCAAGCAAAACTCGAAAAATTAATCCACATGTCAGGCGAGAACCTACCAATACCGTCTAGAACGGCCGGAAAGCATGAAACACCTTTCAGAACCATCAAGAGCCAAATAACACCTGCGCCAACAAGCAAATGCAGATGCAACTATCCTGAACTGGCAATAAACATTAAAAACTAGCCATGAATAACGAGCTGCATCTAAATCAAGGCAGAACTCGAAAATTGATCCACATGTCAGGCGAGAACCTACCAATACCGTCTAAAAGAGGTCAGAAGTATGAAACATTTTACAGAACCATCAAGAGCTATATGAACTCTGCCACAACCATACAAAAGCAGCTACAACTTTCCTTAACTGGCAATAACCATCTAGAACAAGCCATAACCATCTACCAGCATCTTAATCAAGACAGAAATCGAAAAATCCATCCACATGTCAGGCTAGTACCTACCTAAACCGTCTAGAACGGCCAAAAAGCATGAAACACCTTTCAGAACCATCAAAAGCCAAATAGCACCTGCTCCAACAAGCAAAAGCAGATACTACTATCCTGAACTGGCAATAAACATTAAGAACCAGCCATGAGTATCGAGCAGCACCTTAATCAGAATAGAACTTGAAAAGTCAGTCCACAGGTCAGACCAGAACCTTCCACTACCGTCTAAAACAGGGCAGAGGCATCGAGCACCTTACGGAACCATCAGGAGGCATATAAAACCTGCCACAGCCAGGCAAAAGCAACTTCAACTAACCTTAACTGGCAATAAACATCTCGAATTAGCCATAAGTAACGAGAAGTATCTATATCTAGGCAGAACTCGAAATGTCAATCCATAGATAAGGCCAGAACCTACTACTACTGTCTAGAACAGGCTCGAAGAATTTTTCACCATACAGAACCTTCAAGAGCAATAAAAAACCTGCCACAACCATGGAAATGCCGCCACAACTATCTTAAAATGGCAAAAACCATCTAGAACTGGTCTTATCATCATGCAGCATCTAAATCTAGACAAAACTTGAAATATCAATCCATATGTCAGGCCAAAACCTAGTACTACTGTCTAAAACAGTCCAGAAGCATCATACACTGTACAGAACTGTCAAGAGGCATTAATAGCCTGCCACAATCATGCAAAACAGCTGCAACTAAGCTGAAG